>OX451735.1:1197698668-1197891168 GCA_948472305.1 Vicia faba | reverse complement strand
AACAACAACAACAACAACGTCAAATAAACAATAACAACAACGTCAAATAAACAACAACAACAACTTCAAATAAACAACAACAACAATGTCACCCACAACAACGTCAAATAAATAACAACAACAATGTCAAATAAACAACAATACTAAAACAACATCAAATAAACAACAACAACAACAACAACGTCAACAACAACAAAAACAACAATGTCAAATAAACAACAACAACAACAACGTCAACAACAACAATGTCAAATAAATAACAACAACAACGTCAAATAAACAACAACAACAGCGTCAACAACAACAACAACGTCAAATAAACAACAACAACAGCGTCAACAACAACAACAACGTCAAATAAACAACAACAACAACGTCAAATAAACAACGTCAACAACAACAACGTCAAATAAACAACAATAACAACAACAACAACGTCAAATAAACAACAACAACAACAACAATGTCAATTAAACAACAACAACAACATAAACAACAACAACATCAACAACAACAACAACGTCAAATAAACAACAACAACAACAATGTCAACAACAACAACAACAACATCAACAACAACAAAAACGTCAAATAAACAACAACAACAACAACAACATCAACAACAACAACTACGTCAAATAAACAACAACAACAACGTCAAATAAACAACAACAACAACAACAACGTCAACAACAACAACTACGTCAAATAAATAACAACAACAACGTCAAATAAACAATAACAACAACAACAACTTCAACAACAACAACGTCAAATAAACAACAACAACGTCAAATAAAGAACAACAACAACAACAACGACAAATAAACAACAACAACGTTAACAACAACAACAACAATAACAATGTCAAATAAACAACAACAACAACAACGTCAACAACAACAACAACAACAACGTCAAATAAACAACAACAACGTTAACAACAACAACAATAACAATGTCAAATAAACAATAACAACAACAACGTCAACAACAACAACAACAACGTCAAATAAATAACAACAACAACGTCAAATAAACAACAACAACACCGTCAACAACAACAACAACAATGTCAAATAAACAACAACAACAACGTCATATAAACAACAACAACAACAACGTCAAATAAACAACAACGTCAACAACAACAACAACGTGATATAAACAACAACAACTATGTCAACAACAACTACAACATCAAATAAACAACAACAACAACAACAACGTCAACAATAACAACAACGTCAAATAAACAACAACAACAACAACAACAACACCGTCAAATAAACAACAACAACAACAACAACGTCAAATAAACAACAACAACAACAACGTCAAATAAACAACAACAACAACGTCAAATAAACAACAACGTCAAATAAACAATAACAACAACAACGTCAAATAAACAACAACAACAACGTCAAATAAACAACCACAACAACAACAACAACAATAACAACAACAACAACAACGTCAAATAAACAACAACATCATTAATTAAACAACAACAACAACGTCAAATAAACAACAACAACAACACCGTCAACAACAACAACAACGTCAACAACAACAACAACAATGTCAAATAAACAACAACAACAAAAACAACACCGTCAACAACAACAACAATGTCAAATAAACAACAACAACAACAACAACAACAACGTCAAATAAACAACAACAAGAATTATGTCAACAAGAACAACAACAACGTCAAATAAACAACAACAACAACAACAACGTCAATAATAAAAACAACGTCAAGTAAACAACAACAACAACAACAACAACGTCAATAATAAAAACAACGTCAAGTAAACAACAACAACAACAACAACAACGTCAAATAAGCAACAACAACAACAACAACGTCAAATAAATAACAACAACAACGTCAAATAAACAACAACAAGAACGACGTCAACAACAACAACGTCAAATAAACAACAACAACGTCAAATAAACAATAACAACAACAACAATGTCAAGTAAACAACAACAACAACGTCAAATAAACAACAACAACAACAACAACGTCAACAACAACAACAACAACAACGTCAAATAAACAACAACAACAACAACAACGTCAAATAAACAACAACAACAACGTCAAATAAACAACAACAACAACAACAACAACGTCAAATAAACAACAACAACAACAACAACAATAACAACAACAATGTCAAATAAACAACAACAACAACAACAACACCGTCAACAACAACAACAATGTCAAATAAACAACAACAACAACATCAAGTAAACAACAACAACAACAACGTCAAATAAACAACAACAACAAAAACGTCAAATAAACAACAACAACAACAACAACAACAACGTCAAATAAACAACAACAACAACGTCAAATAAACAATAACAACAACAACGTCAAATAAACAACAACAAAAACAACAACGTCAACAACAACAACTACGTCAAATAAACAACAACAACAACAACGTCAAATAAACAACAACAACAATAACAACGTCAAATAAACAACAACAACAACAACAACAACACTGTCAAATAAACAACAACAACAACAACGTCAAATAAACAACAACAACAACAACGTCAAATAAACAACAACAACAACAACGTCAAATAAACAACAACAACAACCTCAACAACAACAACAACGTCAAATAAACAACAACAACAATGTCAAATAAACAACAATACTAAAACAACATCACATAAACAACAACAACAAGAACAACGTCAACAACAACAAAAACAACAATGTCAAATAAACAACAACAACAACAACGTCAACAACAACAATGTCAAATAAATAACAACAACAACGTCAAATAAACAACAACAACAGCGTCAACAACAACAACAACGTCAAATAAACAACAACAACAACGTCAAATAAACAACGTCAACAACAACAACGTCAAATAAACAACAATAACAACAACAACAACGTCAAATAAACAACAACAACAACAACAATGTCAATTAAACAACAACAACAACATAAACAACAACAACATCAACAACAACAACAACGTCAAATAAACAACAACAACAACAATGTCAACAACAACAACAACATCAACAACAACAAAAACGTCAAATAAACAACAACAACAACAACATCAACAACAACAACTACGTCAAATAAACAACAACAACAACGTCAAATAAACAACAACAACAACAACAACAACGTCAACAACAACAACTACGTCAAATAAATAACAACAACAACGTCAAATAAACAATAACAACAACAACAACTTCAACAACAACAACGTCAAATAAACAACAACAACGTCAAATAAAGAACAACAACAACAACAACGACAAATAAACAACAACAACGTTAACAACAACAACAATAACAATGTCAAATAAACAACAACAACAACAACGTCAACAACAACAACAACAACGTCAAATAAACAACAACAACGTTAACAACAACAACAATAACAATGTCAAATAAACAACAACAACAACAACGTCAACAACAACAACAACGTCAAATAAATAACAACAACAACGTCAAATAAACAACAACAACACCGTCAACAACAACAACAACAATGTCAAATAAACAACAACAACAACAACGTCAAATAAACAACAACAACAACAACGTCAAATAAACAACAACGTCAACAACAACAACAACGTGATATAAACAACAGCAACTATGTCAACAACAACTACAACATCAAATAAACAACAACAACAACAACAACGTCAACAATAACAACAACGTCAAATAAACAACAACAACAACAACAACACCGTCAAATAAACAACAACAACAACAACAACGTCAAATAAACAACAACAACAACAATGTCAAATAAACAACAACAACAACGTCAAATAAACAACAACAACAACGTCAAATAAACAATAACAACAACAACGTCAAATAAACAACAACAACAACGTCAAATAAACAACCACAACAACAACAACAACAATAATAACAACAACAACAACGTCAAATAAACAACAAAATCATTAATTAAACAACAACAATAACAACAACAACAACGTCAAATAAACAACAACAACAACACCGTCAACAACAACAACAACGTCAACAACAACAACAACAATGTCAAATAAACAACAACAACAAAAACAACACCGTCAACAACAACAACAATGTCAAATAAACAACAACAACAACAACAACGTCAAATAAACAACAACAAGAATTATGTCGACAAGAACAACAACAACGTCAAATAAACAACAACAACAACAACAACGTCAATAATAAAAACAACGTCAAGTAAACAACAACAACAACAACAACAACGTCAAATAAGCAACAACAACAACAACAACGTCAAATAAATAACAACAACAACGTCAAATAAACAACAACAAGAACGACGTCAACAACAACAACGTCAAATAAACAACAACAACGTCAAATAAACAATAACAACAACAACAATGTCAAGTAAACAACAACAACAACGTCAAATAAACAACAACAACAACAACGTCAACAACAACAACAACAACAACGTCAAATAAACAACAACAACAACAACAACGTCAAATAAACAACAACAACAACAACAACGTCAAATAAACAACAACAACAACAACAACGTCAAATAAACAACAACAAC
This sequence comes from Vicia faba, assembly GCA_948472305.1. Classification (NCBI taxonomy): domain Eukaryota; kingdom Viridiplantae; phylum Streptophyta; class Magnoliopsida; order Fabales; family Fabaceae; genus Vicia; species Vicia faba. The sequence continues at coordinate 1,197,886,534 of OX451735.1, read as the reverse complement.
AACAACAACAACAACAATAACAACAACAATGTCAAATAAACAACAACAACAACAACAACACCGTCAACAACAACAACAATGTCAAATAAACAACAACAACAACATCAAATAAACAACAACAACAACAACGTCAAATAAACAACAACAACAAAAACGTCAAATAAACAACAACAACAACAACAACGTCAAATAAACAACAACAACAACGTCAAATAAACAATAACAACAACAACGTCAAATAAACAACAACAAAAACAACAACGTTACCAACAACAACAACAATAACAATGTCAAATAAACAACAACAACAACAACGTCAACAACAACAACAACAACAACGTCAAATAAACAACAACAACGTTAACAACAACAACAATAACAATGTCAAATAAACAATAACAACAACAACGTCAACAACAACAACAACAACGTCAAATAAATAACAACAACAACGTCAAATAAACAACAACAACACCGTCAACAACAACAACAACAATGTCAAATAAACAACAACAACAACGTCATATAAACAACAACAACAACAACGTCAAATAAACAACAACGTCAACAACAACAACAACGTGATATAAACAACAACAACTATGTCAACAACAACTACAACATCAAATAAACAACAACAACAACAACAACGTCAACAATAACAACAACGTCAAATAAACAACAACAACAACAACAACACCGTCAAATAAACAACAACAACAACAACAACGTCAAATAAACAACAACAACAACAACGTCAAATAAACAACAACAACAACGTCAAATAAACAACAACGTCAAATAAACAATAACAACAACAACGTCAAATAAACAACAACAACAACGTCAAATAAACAACCACAACAACAACAACAACAATAACAACAACAACAACAACGTCAAATAAACAACAACATCATTAATTAAACAACAACAACAACGTCAAATAAACAACAACAACAACACCGTCAACAACAACAACAACGTCAACAACAACAACAACAATGTCAAATAAACAACAACAACAAAAACAACACCGTCAACAACAACAACAATGTCAAATAAACAACAACAACAACAACAACAACAACGTCAAATAAATAACAACAAGAATTATGTCAACAAGAACAACAACAACGTCAAATAAACAACAACAACAACAACAACGTCAATAATAAAAACAACGTCAAGTAAACAACAACAACAACAACAACGTCAAATAAGCAACAACAACAACAACAACGTCAAATAAATAACAACAACAACGTCAAATAAACAACAACAAGAACGACGTCAACAACAACAACGTCAAATAAACAACAACAACGTCAAATAAACAATAACAACAACAACAATGTCAAGTAAACAACAACAACAACGTCAAATAAACAACAACAACAACAACAACAACGTCAACAACAACAACAACAACAACGTCAAATAAACAACAACAACAACAACAACGTCAAATAAACAACAACAACAACGTCAAATAAACAACAACAACAACAACAACAACAACGTCAAATAAACAACAACAACAACAACAACAATAACAACAACAATGTCAAATAAACAACAACAACAACAACAACACCGTCAACAACAACAACAATGTCAAATAAACAACAACAACAACATCAAGTAAACAACAACAACAACAACGTCAAATAAACAACAACAACAAAAACGTCAAATAAACAACAACAACAACAACAACAACGTCAAATAAACAACAACAACAACGTCAAATAAACAATAACAACAACAACGTCAAATAAACAACAACAAAAACAACAACGTCAACAACAACAACAACGTCAAATAAACAACAACAAAAACAACAACGTCAAATAAACAACAACAACAATAACAACGTCAAATAAACAACAACAACAACAACAACAACAACACTGTCAAATAAACAACAACAACAACAACGTTAAATAAACAACAACAACAACAACGTCAAATAAACAACAACAACAACAACAACAACGTCAAATAAACAACAACAACAACAACCTCAACAACAACAACAACGTCAAATAAACAACAACAACAATGTCAAATAAACAACAATACTAAAACAACATCACATAAACAACAACAACAAGAACAACGTCAACAACAACAAAAACAACAATGTCAAATAAACAACAACAACAACAACGTCAACAACAACAATGTCAAATAAATAACAACAACAACGTCAAATAAACAACAACAACAGCGTCAACAACAACAACAACGTCAAATAAACAACAACAACAACGTCAAATAAACAACGTCAACAACAACAACGTCAAATAAACAACAATAACAACAACAACAACGTCAAATAAACAACAACAACAACAATGTCAATTAAACAACAACAACAACATAAACAACAACAACATCAACAACAACAACAACGTCAAATAAACAACAACAACAACAATGTCAACAACAACAACAACAACAACATCAACAACAACAAAAACGTCAAATAAACAACAACAACAACAACAACATCAACAACAACAACTACGTCAAATAAACAACAACAACAACGTCAAATAAACAACAACAACAACAACAACAACGTCAACAACAACAACTACGTCAAATAAATAACAACAACAACGTCAAATAAACAATAACAACAACAACAACTTCAACAACAACAACGTCAAATAAACAACAACAACGTCAAATAAAGAACAACAACAACAACAACGACAAATAAACAACAACAACGTTAACAACAACAACAATAACAATGTCAAATAAACAACAACAACAACAACGTCAACAACAACAACAACAACGTCAAATAAACAACAACAACGTTAACAACAACAACAATAACAATGTCAAATAAACAACAACAACAACAACAATGTCAACAACAACAACAACAACGTCAAATAAATAACAACAACAACGTCAAATAAACAACAACAACACCGTCAACAACAACAACAACAATGTCAAATAAACAACAACAACAACAACGTCAAATAAACAACAACAACAACAACAACGTCAAATAAACAACAACGTCAACAACAACAACAACGTGATATAAACAACAACAACTATGTCAACAACAACTACAACATCAAATAAACAACAACAACAACAACAACGTCAACAATAACAACAACGTCAAATAAACAACAACAACAACAACAACAACACCGTCAAATAAACAACAACAACAACAACGTCAAATAAACAACAACAACAACAATGTCAAATAAACAACAACAACAACGTCAAATAAACAACAACAACAACGTCAAATAAACAATAACAACAACAATGTCAAATAAACAACAACAACAACGTCAAATAAACAACCACAACAACAACAACAACAATAATAACAACAACAACAACGTCAAATAAACAACAACATCATTAATTAAACAACAACAATAACAACAACAACAACGTCAAATAAACAACAACAACAACACCGTCAACAACAACAACAACGTCAACAACAACAACAACAACAATGTCAAATAAACAACAACAACAAAAACAACACCGTCAACAACAACAACAATGTCAAATAAACAACAACAACAACAACAACGTCAAATAAACAACAACAAGAATTATGTCAACAAGAACAACAACAACGTCAAATAAACAACAACAACAACAACAACGTCAATAATAAAAACAACGTCAAGTAAACAACAACAACAACAACAACAACGTCAAATAAGCAACAACAACAACAACAACGTCAAATAAATAACAACAACAACGTCAAATAAACAACAACAAGAACGACGTCAACAACAACAACGTCAAATAAACAACAACAACGTCAAATAAACAATAACAACAACAACAATGTCAAGTAAACAACAACAACAACGTCAAATAAACAACAACAACAACAACGTCAACAACAACAACAACAACAACGTCAAATAAACAACAACAACAACAACAACGTCAAATAAACAACAACAACAACGTCAAATAAACAACAACAACAACAACAACGTCAAATAAACAACAACAACAACAACAACAACAACAATAACAACAACAATGTCAAATAAACAACAACAACAACAACAACACCGTCAACAACAACAACAATGTCAAATAAACAACAACAACAACATCAAATAAACAACAACAACAACAACGTCAAATAAACAACAACAACAAAAACGTCAAATAAACAACAACAACAACAACAACAACGTCAAATAAACAACAACAACAACGTCAAATAAACAATAACAACAACAACGTCAAATAAACAACAACAAAAACAACAACGTCAACAACAACAACTACGTCAAATAAACAACAACAACGTCAAATAAAGAACAACAACAACAACAACGACAAATAAACAACAACAACGTTAACAACAACAACAACAATAACAATGTCAAATAAACAACAACAACAACAACGTCAACAACAACAACAACAACGTCAAATAAACAACAACAACGTTAACAACAACAACAATAACAATGTCAAATAAACAACAACAACAACAACGTCAACAACAACAACAACAATGTCAAATAAATAACAACAACAACGTCAAATAAACAACAACAACACCGTCAACAACAACAACAACAATGTCAAATAAACAACAACAACAACAACGTCAAATAAACAACAACAACAACAACAACGTCAAATAAACAACAACGTCAACAACAACAACAACGTGATATAAACAACAACAACTATGTCAACAACAACTACAACATCAAATAAACAACAACAACAACAACAACGTCAACAATAACAACAACGTCAAATAAACAACAACAACAACAACAACAACACCGTCAAATAAACAACAACAACAACAACAACGTCAAATAAACAACAACAACAACAACGTCAAATAAACAACAACAACAACGTCAAATAAACAACAACAACAACGTCAAATAAACAATAACAACAACAACGTCAAATAAACAACAACAACAACGTCAAATAAACAACCACAACAACAACAACAACAATAATAACAACAACAACAACGTCAAATAAACAACAACATCATTAATTAAACAACAACAATAACAACAACAACAACGTCAAATAAACAACAACAACAACACCGTCAACAACAACAACAACGTCAACAACAACAACAACAATGTCAAATAAACAACAACAACAAAAACAACACCGTCAACAACAACAACAATGTCAAATAAACAACAACAACAACAACAACAACGTCAAATAAACAACAACAAGAATTATGTCAACAAGAACAACAACAACGTCAAATAAACAACAACAACAACAACAACGTCAATAATAAAAACAACGTCAAGTAAACAACAACAACAACAACAACAACAACGTCAAATAAGCAACAACAACAACAACAACGTCAAATAAATAACAACAACAACGTCAAATAAACAACAACAAGAACGACGTCAACAACAACAACGTCAAATAAACAACAACAACGTCAAATAAACAATAACAACAACAACAATGTCAAGTAAACAACAACAACAACGTCAAATAAACAACAACAACAACAACGTCAACAACAACAACAACAACGTCAAATAAACAACAACAACAACAACAACGTCAAATAAACAACAACAACAACAACAACGTCAAATAAACAACAACAACAACAACAACGTCAAATAAACAACAACAACAACAACAATAACAACAACAATGTCAAATAAACAACAACAACAACAACAACACCGTCAACAACAACAACAATGTCAAATAAACAACAACAACAACAACATCAAATAAACAACAACAACAACAACGTCAAATAAACAACAACAACAAAAACGTCAAATAAACAACAACAACAACAACAACAACGTCAAATAAACAACAACAACAACGTCAAATAAACAATAACAACAACAACGTCAAATAAACAACAACAAAAACAACAACGTCAACAACAACAACTACGTCAAATAAACAACAACAACAACAACGTCAAATAAACAACAACAACAATAACAACGTCAAATAAACAACAACAACAACAACAACACTGTCAAATAAACAACAACAACAACAACAACAACAACGTCAAATAAACAACAACAACAACAACGTCAAATAAACAACAACAACAACAACGTCAAATAAACAACAACAACAACAACCTCAACAACAACAACAACGTCAAATAAACAACAACAACAACAACTATGTCAACAACAACAAAAACGTCAAATAAACAACAACAACAACAACGTCAACAAGAACAACAACAACGTCAAATAAACAACAACAACAACAACGTCAAATAAACAACAACAACAACAACACCGTCAACAACAACAACAATGTCAAATAAACAACAACAACAACGTCAAATAAACAACAACAACAACATCAACAACTACAACAACAACGTCAAATAAACAACAACAACAACAACGTCAAATAAACAACAACGTCAAAAACAACAACAATGTGAAATAAACCACAACAACCATGTCAACAACAACAACATCAAATAAACAACAACAACAACAACGTCAACAACAACAACAACGTCAAATAAACAACAACAACAACAATAACAACGTCAAATAAACAACAACAACAACGTCAAATAAACAATAACAACAACAACAACGTCAACAACAATAACGTCAAATAAACAACAACAACAACGTCAAATAAACAACAACAACGTCAAATAAACAACAACAACGTCAAATAAAGAACAACAACAACAACAACGTCAAATAAACAACAACAACGTCAACAACAACAACAACAATGTCAAATAAACAACAACAACAACAACACCGTCAACAACAACAACGTCAAATAAACAACAACAACAACGTCAAATAAACAACAACAACAACGTCAAATAAACAACAACAACAACAACAATGTCAAATAAACAACAACAACAACAGTAACAACAACAACAACGTCAAATAAACAACAACAACAACAACAACAATGTCAAATAAACAACAACAACAACAACAACAATAACAACAACAATGTCAAATAAACAACAACAACAACGTTAAATAAACAACAACAACAACACCGTCAACAACAATAACAATGTCAAATAAATAACAATAACAATGTCAAATAAACAACAATACTGAAACAACGTCAAATAAACAACAACAACGTCAACAACAACAACAATAACAATGTCAAATAAACAACAACAACAACGTCAACAACAACAACAACAACGTCAAATAAATAACAACAACAACGTCAAATAAAAAACAACAACACCGTCAACAACAACAACAACAATGTCAAATAAACAACAACAACAACGTCAAATAAACAACAACAACAACGTCAAATAAACAACAACGTCAACAACAACAACAACGTGAAATAAACAACAACAACTATGTCAACAACAACTACAACATCAAATAAACAACAACAACAACAACAACGTCAACAATAACAACAACGTCAAATAAACAACAACAACAACAATAACAACGTCAAATAAACAACAACAACAACAACAACACCGTCAAATAAACAACAACAACAACAACGTCAAATAAACAATAACAACAACAATAAATGTCAAGTAAACAGCAACAACAACGTCAAATAAACAACAACAATAACAACGTCAACAACAACAACAACAACGTCAAATAAACAACAACAACAACAACGTCAAATAAACAACAACAACAACAACGTCAAATAAACAACAACAACAACAACAACAACAACGTCAAATAAACAACAACAACAACAACAACAATAACAACAACAATGTCAAATAAACAACAACAACAACAACACCGTCAACAACAACAACAATGTCAAATAAACAACAACAACAACGTCAAATAAACAACAACAACAACAACGTCAACAACAACAACAACAACGTCAAATAAACAACAACAACAAAAACGTCAAATAAACAACAACAACAACAACAACAACAACGTCAAATAAACAACAACAACAACGTCAAATAAACAATAACAACAACAACGTCAAATAAACAACAACAAAAACAACAACGTCAACAACAACATCTACGTCAAATAAACAACAACAACAACAACGTCAAATAAACAACAACAACAATAACAACGTCAAATAAACAACAACAACAACAACACTGTCAAATAAACAACAACAACAACAACAACGTCAAATAAACAACAACAACAACAACGTCAAATAAACAACAACAACACCGTCAACAACAACAACAACAATGTCAAATAAACAACAACAACAACGTCAAATAAACAACAACAACAACGTCAAATAAACAACAACGTACACAACAACAACAACGTGAAATAAACAACAACAACTATGTCAACAACAACTACAACATCAAATAAACAACAACAACAACAACGTCAACAATAACAACAACTTCAAATAAACAACAACAACAACAATAACAACGTCAAATAAACAACAACAACAACACCGTCAAATAAACAACAACAACAACAACGTCAAATAAACAACAACAACAACGTCAAATAAACAACAACAACAACGTCAAATAAACAACAACAACAACGTCAAATAAACAACAACAACAACAACGTCAAATAAACAACAACGTCAACAACAACAACAACGTGAAATAAACAATAACTACTATGTCAACAACAACAACATCAAATAAAAAACAACAACAACGTCAACAACAACAACGTCAAATAAACAACAACAACAATAACAACGTCAAATAAACAACAACAACAACAACAACACTGTCAAATAAACAACAACAACAACAACGTCAAATAAACAACAACAACAACAACATCAAATAAACAACAACAACAACAACGTCAAATAAACAACAACAACAACAACCTCAACAACAACAACAACGTCAAATAAACAACAACAACAACAACTATGTCAACAACAACAAAAACGTCAAATAAATAACAACAACAACTACAACGTCAACAAGAAAAACAACAACGTCAAATAAACAACAACAACAACAACATCGTCAAATAAACAACAACAACAACAATACCGTCAATTAAACAACAACAACGTCAAATAAACAACAACAACAACAACAACACCGTCAACAACAACAACAATGTCAAATAAACAACAACAACAACGTCAAATAAACAACAACAACAACGTCAACAACCACAACACCAACGTCAAATCAACAACAACAACAACGTCAAATAAACAACAACAACAACACCGTCAACAACAACAACAATGTCAAATAAACAACAACAACAACGTCAAATAAACAACAACAACAACGTCAAATAAACAATAACAACAACAACGTCAAATAAACAACAACAAAAACAACAACGTCAACAACAACAACAACGTCAAAAACAACAACAATGTGAAATAAACCACAACAACCATGTCAACAACAACAACATCAAATAAACAACAACAACAACAACGTCAACAACAACAACAACGTCAAATAAACAACAACAACAACAACAACAATAACAACGTCAAATAAACAACAACAACAACAACACCGTCAAATAAACAACAACAACAACGTCAAATAAACAACAACAACAACAAAAAAAACGTCAAATAAACAACAATAACAACAACGTCAACAACAACAACTACGTCAAATAAACAACAACAACAACGTCAAATAAACAATAACAACAACAACAACGTCAACAACAATAACGTCAAATAAACAACAACAACAACGTCAAATAAACAACAACAACGTCAAATAAACAACAACAACAACAACAACAACGTCAAATAAACAACAACAACGTCAACAACAACAACAACAATGTCAAATAAACAACAACAACAACAACAACACCGTCAACAACAACAACGTCAAATAAACAACAACAACAACGTCAAATAAACAACAACAACAACGTCAAATAAACAACAACAACAACAACAATGTCAAATAAACAACAACAACAACAACAACAACAACAGTAACAACAACAACAACGTCAAATAAACAACAACAACAACAACAACAACAACGTCAAATAAACAACAACAACAACAACAATAATAACAACAACAATGTCAAATAAACAACAACAACAACGTTAAATAAACAACAACAACAACACCGTCAACAACAACAACAATGTCAAATAAATAACAATAACAATGTCAAATAAACAACAATACTGAAACAACGTCAAATAAACAACAACAACGTCAACAACAACAACAATAACAATGTCAAATAAACAACAACAACAACAACAACGTCAACAACAACAACAACAACGTCAAATAAATAACAACAACAACGTCAAATAAACAACAACAACACCGTCAACAACAACAACAACAATGTCAAATAAACAACAACAACAACGTCAAATAAACAACAACAACAACAACGTCAAATAAACAACAACGTCAACAACAACAACAACGTGAAATAAACAACAACAACTATGTCAACAACAACTACAACATCAAATAAACAACAACAACAACAACAACGTCGACAATAACAACAACGTCAAATAAACAACAACAACAACAATAACAACGTCAAATAAACAACAACAACAACAACAACAACACCGTCAAATAAACAACAACAACAACAACGTCAAATAAACAACAACAACAACAACAACGTCAAATAAACAACAACAACAACGTCAAATAAACAAGAACAACAACAACGTCAAATAAACAACAACAACAACAACATCAATAATAAAAACAACGTCAAGTAAACAACAACAACAACAACTACGTCAAATAAGCAACAACAACAACAACAACGTCAAATAAATAACAACAACAACGTCAAATAAACAACAACAAGAACGACGTCAACAACAACAACGTCAAATAAACAACAACAACGTCAAATAAACAATAACAACAACAACAATGTCAAGTAAACAACAACAACAATAACAACGTCAACAACAACAAGAACAACGTCAAATAAACAACAACAACAATAACGTCAAATAAACAACAACAACAACAACGTCAAATAAACAACAACAACAACAACAACAACGTCAAATAAACAACAACAACAACAACAATAACAACAACAATGTCAAATAAACAACAACAACAACAACAACACCGTCAACAACAACAACAATGTGAAATAAACAACAACAACAACGTCAAATAAACAACAACAACAACAACGTCAACAACAACAACAACGTCAAATAAACAACAACAACAACAACGTCAAATAAACAACAACAACAAAAACGTCAAATAAACAACAACAACAACAACAACGTCAAATAAACAACAACAACAACGTCAAATAAACAATAACAACAACAACGTCAAATAAACAACAACAAAAACAACAACGTCAACAACAACATCTACGTCAAATAAACAACAACAACAACAACGTCAAATAAACAACAACAACAATAACAACGTCAAATAAACAACAACAACAACAACAACACTGTCAAATAAACAACAACAACAACAACAACGTCAAATAAACAACAACAACAACAACGTCAAATAAACAACAACAACATCGTCAACAACAACAACAACAATGTCAAATAAACAACAACAACAACGTCAAATAAACAACAACAACAACGTCAAATAAACAACAACGTCAACAACAACAACAACGTGAAATAAACAACAACAACTATGTCAACAACAACTACAACATCAAATAAACAACAACAACAACAACAACGTCAACAATAACAACAACGTCAAATAAACAACAACAACAACAATAACAACGTCAAATAAACAACAACAACAACACCGTCAAATAAACAACAACAATAACAACGTCAAATAAACAACAACAACAACGTCAAATAAACAACAACAACAACGTAAAATAAACAACAACAACAACGTCAAATAAACAACAACGTCAACAACAACAACAACGTCAAATAAACAATAACTACTATGTCAACAACAACAACATCAAATAAACAACAACAACAACGTCAACAACAACAACAACGTCAAATAAACAACAACAACAATAACAACGTCAAATAAACAACAACAACAACACTGTCAAATAAACAACAACAACAACAACGTCAAATAAACAACAACAACAACAACGTCAAATAAACAACAACAACAACAACAACGTCAAATAAACAACAACAACAACAACAACAACAATAACAACAACAATGTCAAATAAACAACAACAACAACAACAACACCGTCAACAACAACAACAACAACACCGTCAACAACAACAACAATGTCAAATAAACAACAACAACAACATCAAATAAACAACAACAACAACAACGTCAAATAAACAACAACAACAAAAACGTCAAATAAACAACAACAACAACAACAACGTCAAATAAACAACAACAACAACGTCAAATAAACAATAACAACAACAACGTCAAATAAACAACAACAAAAACAACAACGTCAACAACAACAACTACGTCAAATAAACAACAACAACAACAACGTCAAATAAACAACAACAACAATAACAACGTCAAATAAACAACAACAACAACAACAACAACACTGTCAAATAAACAACAACAACAACAACGTCAAATAAACAACAACAACAACAACGTCAAATAAACAACAACAACAACAACGTCAAATAAACAACAACAACAACAACCTCAACAACAACAACAACGTCAAATAAACAACAACAACAATGTCAAATACACAACAATACTAAAACAACATCAAATAAACAACAACAACAAGAACAACGTCAACAACAACAAAAACAACAATGTCAAATAAACAACAACGACAACAACGTCAACAACAACAATGTCAAATAAATAACAACAACAACGTCAAATAAACAACAACAACAGCGTCAACAACAACAACAACGTCAAATAAACAACAACAACAACGTCAAATAAACAACGTCAACAACAACAACGTCAAATAAACAACAATAACAACAACAACAACAACGTCAAATAAACAACAACAACAACAACAATGTCAATTAAACAACAACAACAACAACATAAACAACAACAACATCAACAACAACAACAACGTCAAATAAACAACAACAACAACAATGTCAACAACAACAACAACAACAACATCAACAACAACAAAAACGTCAAATAAACAACAACAACAACAACAACCGTCAACAACAACAACTACGTCAAATAAACAACAACAACAACGTCAAATAAACAACAACAACAACAACAACGTCAACAACAACAACTACGTCAAATAAATAACAACAACAACGTCAAATAAACAATAACAACAACAACAACTTCAACAACAACAACGTCAAATAAACAACAACAACGTCAAATAAAGAACAACAACATCAACAACGACAAATAAACAACAACAACGTTAACAACAACAACAATAACAATGTCAAATAAACAACAACAACAACAACAACGTCAACAACAACAACAACAACGTCAAATAAACAACAACAACAACAATAACAATGTCAAATAAACAACAACAACAACAACGTCAACAACAACAACAACAACGTCAAATAAATAACAACAACGTCAACAACAACAACAACAACAACGTCAAATAAACAACAACAACAACAACAACGTCAAATAAACAACAACAACAACAACGTCAAATAAACAACAACAACAACAACAACAACGTCAAATAAACAACAACAACAACAACAACAACAACAACAACAACAACAACAACAACGTCAAATAAACAACAACCGTCAACAACAACAACAATGTCAAATAAACAACAACAACAACATCAAATAAACAACAACAACAACAACGTCAAATAAACAACAACAACAAAAACGTCAAATAAACAACAACAACAACAACAACAACAACAACGTCAAATAAACAACAACAACAACGTCAAATAAACAATAACAACAACAACGTCAAATAAACAACAACAAAAACAACAACGTCAACAACAACAACTACGTCAAATAAACAACAACAACAACAACGTCAAATAAACAACAACAACAATAACAACGTCAAATAAACAACAACAACAACAACACTGTCAAATAAACAACAACAACAACAACAACGTCAAATAAACAACAACAACAACAACGTCAAATAAACAACAACAACAACAACGTCAAATAAACAACAACAACAACAACCTCAACAACAACAACAACGTCAAATAAACAACAACAACAACAACTATGTCAACAACAACAAAAACGTCAAATAAACAACAACAACAACACCGTCAACAACAACAACAATGTCAAATAAACAACAACAACAACGTCAAATAAACAACAACAACAACATCAACAACTATAACAACAACGTCAAATAAACAACAACAACAACAACGTCAAATAAACAACAACGTCAAAAACAACAACAATGTGAAATAAACCACAACAACCATGTCAACAACAACAACATCAAATAAACAACAACAACAACAACGTCAACAACAACAACAACGTCAAATAAACAACAACAACAACAATAACAACGTCAAATAAATAACAACAACAACGTCAAATAAACAATAACAACAACAACAACGTCAACAACAATAACGTCAAATAAACAACAACAACAACGTCAAATAAACAACAACAACGTCAAATAAACAACAACAACGTCAAATAAAGAACAACAACAACAACAACAACGTCAAATAAACAACAACAACGTCAACAACAACAACAACAATGTCAAATAAACAACAACAACAACAACAACACCGTCAACAACAACAACGTCAAATAAACAACAACAACAACGTCAAATAAACAACAACAACAACAACAACAATGTCAAATAAACAACAACAACAACAACAACAGTAACAACAACAACAACGTCAAATAAACAACAACAACAACAACAACAATGTCAAATAAACAACAACAACAACAACAACAACAATAACAACAACAATGTCAAATAAACAACAACAACAACGTTAAATAAACAACAACAACAACACCGTCAACAACAATAACAATGTCAAATAAATAACAATAACAATGTCAAATAAACAACAATACTGAAACAACGTCAAATAAACAACAACAACAACAACATAAACAACAACAACATCAACAACAACAACAACGTCAAATAAACAACAACAACAACAATGTCAACAACAACAACAACAACAACATCAACAACAACAAAAACGTCAAATAAACAACAACAACAACAACAACCGTCAACAACAACAACTACGTCAAATAAACAACAACAACAACGTCAAATAAACAACAACAACAACAACAACGTCAACAACAACAACTACGTCAAATAAATAACAACAACAACGTCAAATAAACAATAACAACAACAACAACTTCAACAACAACAACGTCAAATAAACAACAACAACGTCAAATAAAGAACAACAACATCAACAACGACAAATAAACAACAACAACGTTAACAACAACAACAATAACAATGTCAAATAAACAACAACAACAACAACAACGTCAACAACAACAACAACAACGTCAAATAAACAACAACAACAACAATAACAATGTCAAATAAACAACAACAACAACAACGTCAACAACAACAACAACAACGTCAAATAAATAACAACAACGTCAACAACAACAACAACAACAACGTCAAATAAACAACAACAACAACAACAACGTCAAATAAAAAACAACAACAACAACGTCAAATAAACAACAACAACAACAACAACAACGTCAAATAAACAACAACAACAACAACAACAACAACAACAACAACAACAACAACAACAACAACGTCAAATAAACAACAACCGTCAACAACAACAACAATGTCAAATAAACAACAACAACAACATCAAATAAACAACAACAACAACAACGTCAAATAAACAACAACAACAAAAACGTCAAATAAACAACAACAACAACAACAACAACAACAACGTCAAATAAACAACAACAACAACGTCAAATAAACAATAACAACAACAACGTCAAATAAACAACAACAAAAACAACAACGTCAACAACAACAACTACGTCAAATAAACAACAACAACAACAACGTCAAATAAACAACAACAACAATAACAACGTCAAATAAACAACAACAACAACAACACTGTCAAATAAACAACAACAACAACAACAACGTCAAATAAACAACAACAACAACAACGTCAAATAAACAACAACAACAACAACGTCAAATAAACAACAACAACAACAACCTCAACAACAACAACAACGTCAAATAAACAACAACAACAACAACTATGTCAACAACAACAAAAACGTCAAATAAACAACAACAACAACAACGTCAACAAGAACAACAACAACGTCAAATAAACAACAACAACAACGTCAAATAAACAACAACAACAACAACAACACCGTCAACAACAACAACAATGTCAAATAAACAACAACAACAACGTCAAATAAACAACAACAACAACATCAACAACTACAACAACAACGTCAAATAAACAACAACAACAACAACGTCAAATAAACAACAACGTCAAAAACAACAACAATGTGAAATAAACCACAACAACCATGTCAACAACAACAACATCAAATAAACAACAACAACAACAACGTCAACAACAACAACAACGTCAAATAAACAACAACAACAACAATAACAACGTCAAATAAATAACAACAACAACGTCAAATAAACAATAACAACAACAACAACGTCAACAACAATAACGTCAAATAAACAACAACAACAACGTCAAATAAACAACAACAACGTCAAATAAACAACAACAACGTCAAATAAAGAACAACAACAACAACAACAACGTCAAATAAACAACAACAACGTCAACAACAACAACAACAATGTCAAATAAACAACAACAACAACAACAACACCGTCAACAACAACGTCAAATAAACAACAACAACAACGTCAAATAAACAACAACAACAACAACAATGTCAAATAAACAACAACAACAACAACAACAGTAACAACAACAACAACGTCAAATAAACAACAACAACAACAACAACAATGTCAAATAAACAACAACAACAACAACAACAACAATAACAACAACAATGTCAAATAAACAACAACAACAACGTTAAATAAACAACAACAACAACACCGTCAACAACAATAACAATGTCAAATAAATAACAATAACAATGTCAAATAAACAACAATACTGAAACAACGTCAAATAAACAACAACAACGTCAACAACAACAACAATAACAATGTCAAATAAACAACAACAACAACAACAACGTCAACAACAACAACAACAACGTGAAATAAATAACAACAACAACGTCAAATAAACAACAACAACACCGTCAACAACAACAACAACAATGTCAAATAAACAACAACAACAACGTCAAATAAACAACAACAACAACGTCAAATAAACAACAACGTCAACAACAACAACAACGTGAAATAAACAACAACAACTATGTCAACAACAACTACAACATCAAATAAACAACAACAACAACAACGTCAACAATAACAACAACGTCAAATAAACAACAACAACAACAATAACAACGTCAAATAAACAACAACAACAACAACACCGTCAAATAAACAACAACAACAACAACGTCAAATAAACAATAACAACAACAACAATGTCAAGTAAACAACAACAACAACGTCAAATAAACAACAACAATAACAATGTCAACAACAACAACAACAACGTCAAATAAACAACAACAACAACGTCAAATAAACAACAACAACAACAACAACAACGTCAAATAAACAACAACAACAACAACAACGTCAAATAAACAACAACAACAACAACAACAATAACAACAACAATGTCAAATAAACAACAACAACAACAACACCGTCAACAACAACAACACCGTCAACAACAACAACAATGTCAAATAAACAACAACAACAACATCAAATAAACAACAACAACAACAACGTCAACAACAACAACAACGTCAAATAAACAACAACAACAAAAACGTCAAATAAACAACAACAACAACAACAACAACGTCAAATAAACAACAACAACAACGTCAAATAAACAATAACAACAACAATGTCAAATAAACAACAACAAAAACAACAACGTCAACAACAACATCTACGTCAAATAAACAACAACAACAACAACGTCAAATAAACAACAACAATAATAACAACGTCAAATAAACAACAACAACAACAACACTGTCAAATAAACAACAACAACAACAACAACGTCAAATAAACAACAACAACACCGTCAACAACAACAACAACAATGTCAAATAAACAACAACAACAACGTCAAATAAACAACAACAACAACGTCAAATAAACAACAATGTCAACAACAACAACAACGTGAAATAAACAACAACAACTATGTCAACAACAACTACAACATCAAATAAACAACAACAACAACAACGTCAACAATAACAACAACGTCAAATAAACAACAACAACAACAATAACAACGTCAAATAAACAACAACAACAACACCGTCAAATAAACAACAACAACAACAACGTCAAATAAACAACAACAACAACGTCAAATAAACAACAACAACAACGTCAAATAAACAACAACAACAACGTCAAATAAACAACAACGTCAACAACAACAACAACGTGAAATAAACAATAACTACTATGTCAACAACAACAACATCAAATAAACAACAACAACAACGTCAACAACAACAACAACGTCAAATAAACAACAACAACAATAACAACGTCAAATAAACAACAACAACAACAACACTGTCAAATAAACAACAACAACAACAACGTCAAATAAACAACAACAACAACAACATCAAATAAACAACAACAACAACAACGTCAAATAAACAACAACAACAACAACCTCAACAACAACAACAACGTCAAATAAACAACAACAACAACAACTATGTCAACAACAACAAAAACGTCAAATAAATAACAACAACAACTACAACGTCAACAAGAAAAACAACAACGTCAAATAAACAACAACAACAACAACAACGTCAAATAAACAACAACAACAACAATACCGTCAAATAAACAACAACAACGTCAAATAAACAACAACAACAACAACACCGTCAACAACAACAACAATGTCAAATAAACAACAACAACAACGTCAAATAAACAACAACAACAACGTCAACAACAACAACACCAACGTCAAATCAACAACAACAACAACGTCAAATAAACAACAACAACAACACCGTCAACAACAACAACAATGTCAAATAAACAACAACAACAACGTCAAATAAACAACAACAACAACGTCAAATAAACAATAACAACAACAACGTCAAATAAACAACAACAAAAACAACAACGTCAACAACAACAACAACGTCAAAAACAACAACAATGTGAAATAAACCACAACAACCATGTCAACAACAACAACATCAAATAAACAACAACAACAACAACATCAACAACAACAACAACGTCAAATAAACAACAACAACAACAATAACAACGTCAAATAAACAACAACAACAACACCGTCAAATAAACAACAACAACAACGTCAAATAAACAACAACAACAACAAAAAAAACGTCAAATAAACAACAATAACAACAACGTCAACAACAACAACTACGTCAAATAAACAACAACAACAACGTCAAATAAACAATAACAACAACAACAACGTCAACAACAATAACGTCAAATAAACAACAACAACAACGTCAAATAAACAACAACAACGTCAAATAAACAACAACAACGTCAAATAAAGAACAACAACAACAACAACAACGTCAAATAAACAACAACAACGTCAACAACAACAACAACAATGTCAAATAAACAACAACAACAACAACACCGTCAACAACAACAACGTCAAATAAACAACAACAACAACAACAATAACAACGTCAAATAAACAACAACAACAACAACAACAACAACAGTAACAACAACAACAACGTCAAATAAACAACAACAACAACAACAATAACAATGTCAAATAAACAACAACAACAACAACAACAATAACAACAACAATGTCAAATAAACAACAACAACAACGTTAAATAAACAACAACAACAACACCGTCAACAACAACAACAATGTCAAATAAATAACAATAACAATGTCAAATAAACAACAATACTGAAACAACGTCAAATAAACAACAACAACGTCAACAACAACAACAATAACAATGTCAAATAAACAACAACAACAACAACAACGTCAACAACAACAACAACAACGTCAAATAAATAACAACAACAACGTCAAATAAACAACAACAACACCGTCAACAACAACAACATCAATGTCAAATAAACAACAACAACAACGTCAAATAAACAACAACAACAACAACGTCAAATAAACAACAACGTCAACAACAACAACAACGTGAAATAAACAACAACAACTATGTCAACAACAACTACAACATCAAATAAACAACAACAACAACAACAACGTCAACAATAACAACAACGTCAAATAAACAACAACAACAACAATAACAACGTCAAATAAACAACAACAACAACAACAACACCGTCAAATAAACAACAACAACAACAACGTCAAATAAACAACAACAACAACAACGTCAAATAAACAACAACAACAACGTCAAATAAACAACAACAACAACGTCAAATAAACAAGAACAACAACAACGTCAAATAAACAACAACAACAACAACATCAATAATAAAAACAACGTCAAGTAAACAACAACAACAACAACTACGTCAAATAAGCAACAACAACAACAACAATGTCAAATAAATAACAACAACAACGTCAAATAAACAACAACAAGAACGACGTCAACAACAACAACGTCAAATAAACAACAACAACGTCAAATAAACAATAACAACAACAACAATGTCAAGTAAACAACAACAACAACGTCAAATAAACAACAACAATAACAACGTCAACAACAACAAGAACAACGTCAAATAAACAACAACAACAACAACGTCAAATAAACAACAACAACAACAACGTCAAATAAACAACAACAACAACAACGTCAAATAAACAACAACAACAACAACGTCAAATAAACAACAACAACAACAACAATAACAACAACAATGTCAAATAAACAACAACAACAACAACACCGTCAACAACAACAACAATGTCAAATAAACAACAACAACAACGTCAAATAAACAACAACAACAACAACGTCAACAACAACAACAACGTCAAATAAACAACAACAACAACAACAACGTCAAATAAACAACAACAACAAAAACGTCAAATAAACAACAACAACAACAACAACGTCAAATAAACAACAACAACAACGTCAAATAAACAATAACAACAACAACGTCAAATAAACAACAACAAAAACAACAACGTCAACAACAACATCTACGTCAAATAAACAACAACAACAACAACAACGTCAAATAAACAACAACAACAATAACAACGTCAAATAAACAACAACAACAACAACAACACTGTCAAATAAACAACAACAACAACAACGTCAAATAAACAACAACAACAACAACAACGTCAAATAAACAACAACAACACCGTCAACAACAACAACAATGTCAAATAAACAACAACAACAACGTCAAATAAACAACAACAACAACGTCAAATAAACAACAACGTCAACAACAACAACAACGTGAAATAAACAACAACAACTATGTCAACAACAACTACAACATCAAATAAACAACAACAACAACAACGTCAACAATAACAACAACGTCAAATAAACAACAACAAAAACAATAACAACGTCAAATAAACAACAACAACAACACCGTCAAATAAACAACAACAATAACAACGTCAAATAAACAACAACAACAACGTCAAATAAACAACAACAACAACGTAAAATAAACAACAACAACAACGTCAAATAAACAACAACGTCAACAACAACAACAACGTCAAATAAACAATAACTACTATGTCAACAACAACAACATCAAATAAACAACAACAACAACGTCAACAACAACAACAACGTCAAATAAACAACAACAACAATAACAACGTCAAATAAACAACAACAACAACAACACTGTCAAATAAACAACAACAACAACAACGTCAAATAAACAACAACAACAACAACATCAAATAAACAACAATAACAACAACGTCAAATAAACAACAACAACAACAACCTCAACAACAACAACAACAACGTCAAATAAACAACAACAACAACAACTATGTCAACAACAACAAAAACGTCAAATAAATAACAACAACAACTACAACGTCAACAAGAAAAACAACAACGTCAAATAAACAACAACAACAACAACGTCAAATAAACAACAACAACAACAATACCGTCAAATAAACAACAACAACGTCAAATAAACAACAACAACAACAACAACACCGTCAACAACAACAACAATGTCAAATAAACAACAACAACAACGTCAAATAAACAACAACAACAACGTCAACAACAACAACAACAACGTCAAATCAACAACAACAACAACGTCAAATAAACAACAACGTCAAAAACAACAACAATGTGAAATAAACCACAACAACCATGTCAACAACAACAACATCAAATAAACAACAACAACAACAACGTCAACAACAACAACAACGTTAAATAAACAACAACAACAACAATAACAACGTCAAATAAACAACAACAACAACGTCAAATAAACAACAACAACATCAAATAAACAACAACAACAACAACATCAACAACAACAAAAACGTCAAATAAACAACAATAACAACAACGTCAACAACAACAACTACGTCAAATAAACAACAACAACAACGTCAAATAAACAATAACAACAACAACAACGTCAAATAAACAACAACAACAACAATACCGTCAAATAAACAACAACAACGTCAAATAAACAACAACAACAACAACAACACCGTCAACAACAACAACAATGTCAAATAAACAACAACAACAACGTCAAATAAACAACAACAACAACGTCAACAACAACAACACCAACGTCAAATCAACAACAACAACAACGTCAAATAAACAACAACAACAACACCGTCAACAACAACAACAATGTCAAATAAACAACAACAACAACGTCAAATAAACAACAACAACAACGTCAAATAAACAATAACAACAACAACGTTAAATAAACAACAACAAAAACAACAACGTCAACAACAACAACAACGTCAAAAACAACAACAATGTGAAATAAACCACAACAACCATGTCAACAACAACAACATCAAATAAACAACAACAACAACAACATCAACAACAACAACAACGTCAAATAAACAACAACAACAACAATAACAACGTCAAATAAACAACAACAACAACACCGTCAAATAAACAACAACAACAACGTCAAATAAACAACAACAACAACAAAAAAAACGTCAAATAAACAACAATAACAACAACGTCAACAACAACAACTACGTCAAATAAACAACAACAACAACGTCAAATAAACAATAACAACAACAACAACGACAACAACAATAACGTCAAATAAACAACAACAACAACGTCAAATAAACAACAACAACGTCAAATAAACAACAACAACGTCAAATAAAGAACAACAACAACAACAACAACGTCAAATAAACAACAACAACGTCAACAACAACAACAACAATGTCAAATAAACAACAACAACAACAACACCGTCAACAACAACAACGTCAAATAAACAACAACAACAACAACAATAACAACGTCAAATAAACAACAACAACAACAACAACAACAACAACAGTAACAACAACAACAACGTCAAATAAACAACAACAACAACAATAACAACGTCAAATAAACAACAACAACAACAACAACAATAACAACAACAATGTCAAATAAACAACAACAACAACGTTAAATAAACAACAACAACAACACCGTCAACAACAACAACAATGTCAAATAAATAACAATAACAATGTCAAATAAACAACAATACTGAAACAACGTCAAATAAACAACAACAACGTCAACAACAACAACAATAACAATGTCAAATAAACAACAACAACAACAACAACGTCAACAACAACAACAACAACGTCAAATAAATAACAACAACAACGTCAAATAAACAACAACAACATCGTCAACAACAACAACATCAATGTCAAATAAACAACAACAACAACGTCAAATAAACAACAACAACAACAACGTCAAATAAACAACAACGTCAACAACAACAACAACGTGAAATAAACAACAACAACTATGTCAACAACAACTACAACATCAAATAAACAACAACAACAACAACGTCAACAATAACAACAACGTCAAATAAACAACAACAACAACAATAACAACGTCAAATAAACAACAACAACAACAACAACACCGTCAAATAAACAACAACAACAACAACGTCAAATAAACAACAACAACAACAACGTCAAATAAACAACAACAACAACGTCAAATAAACAACAACAACAACGTCAAATAAACAAGAACAACAACAACGTCAAATAAACAACAACAACAACAACATCAATAATAAAAACAACGTCAAGTAAACAACAACAACAACAACTACGTCAAATAAGCAACAACAACAACAACAATGTCAAATAAATAACAACAACAACGTCAAATAAACAACAACAAGAACGACGTCAACAACAACAACGTCAAATAAACAACAACAACGTCAAATAAACAATAACAACAACAACAATGTCAAGTAAACAACAACAACAACGTCAAATAAACAACAACAATAACAACGTCAACAACAACAAGAACAACGTCAAATAAACAACAACAACAACAACGTCAAATAAACAACAACAACAACAACGTCAAATAAACAACAACAACAACAACGTCAAATAAACAACAACAACAACAACAATAACAACAACAACGTCAAATAAACAACAACAAAAACAACAACGTCAACAACAACATCTACGTCAAATAAACAACAACAACAA
The DNA here is from genome assembly GCA_948472305.1 of Vicia faba. Taxonomy (NCBI): domain Eukaryota; kingdom Viridiplantae; phylum Streptophyta; class Magnoliopsida; order Fabales; family Fabaceae; genus Vicia; species Vicia faba. The sequence goes on along the minus strand of OX451735.1, from coordinate 1,197,861,577 downwards.
CAATAACGTCAAATAAACAACAACAACAATAACAACGTCAAATAAACAACAACAACAACAACAACACTGTCAAATAAACAACAACAACAACAACGTCAAATAAACAACAACAACAACAACAACGTCAAATAAACAACAACAACACCGTCAACAACAACAACAACAATGTCAAATAAACAACAACAACAACGTCAAATAAACAACAACAACAACGTCAAATAAACAACAACGTCAACAACAACAACAACGTGAAATAAACAACAACAACAACGTCAACAACAACTACAACATCAAATAAACAACAACAACAACAACGTCAACAATAACAACAACGTCAGATAAACAACAACAAAAACAATAACAACGTCAAATAAACAACAACAACAACACCGTCAAATAAACAACAACAATAACAACGTCAAATAAACAACAACAACAACGTCAAATAAACAACAACAACAACGTAAAATAAACAACAACAACAACGTCAAATAAACAACAACGTCAACAACAACAACAACGTCAAATAAACAATAACTACTATGTCAACAACAACAACATCAAATAAACAACAACAACAACGTCAACAACAACAACAACGTCAAATAAACAACAACAACAACAACAACGTCAAATAAACAACAACAACAAATATGTCAACAACAACAACAACGTCAAATAAACAACAACAACAACAACATCAAATAAACAACAATAACAACAACGTCAAATAAACAACAACAACAACAACCTCAACAACAACAACAACAACGTCAAATAAACAACAACAACAACAACTATGTCAACAACAACAAAAACGTCAAATAAATAACAACAACAACTACAACGTCAACAAGAAAAACAACAACGTCAAATAAACAACAACAACAACAACGTCAAATAAACAACAACAACAACAATACCGTCAAATAAACAACAACAACGTCAAATAAACAACAACAACAACAACAACACCGTCAACAACAACAACAATGTCAAATAAACAACAACAACAACGTCAAATAAACAACAACAACAACGTCAACAACAACAACAACAACGTCAAATCAACAACAACAACAACGTCAAATAAACAACAACGTCAAAAACAACAACAATGTGAAATAAACCACAACAACCATGTCAACAACAACAACATCAAATAAACAACAACAACAACAACGTCAACAACAACAACAACGTTAAATAAACAACAACAACAACAATAACAACGTCAAATAAACAACAACAACAACGTCAAATAAACAACAACAACATCAAATAAACAACAACAACAACAACATCAACAACAACAAAAACGTCAAATAAACAACAATAACAACAACGTCAACAACAACAACTACGTCAAATAAACAACAACAACAACGTCAAATAAACAATAACAACAACAACAACGTCAAATAAACAACAACAACAACAATACCGTCAAATAAACAACAACAACGTCAAATAAACAACAACAACAACAACAACACCGTCAACAACAACAACAATGTCAAATAAACAACAACAACAACGTCAAATAAACAACAACAACAACGTCAACAACAACAACACCAACGTCAAATCAACAACAACAACAACGTCAAATAAACAACAACAACAACACCGTCAACAACAACAACAATGTCAAATAAACAACAACAACAACGTCAAATAAACAACAACAACAACGTCAAATAAACAATAACAACAACAACGTTAAATAAACAACAACAAAAACAACAACGTCAACAACAACAACAACGTCAAAAACAACAACAATGTGAAATAAACCACAACAACCATGTCAACAACAACAACATCAAATAAACAACAACAACAACAACATCAACAACAACAACAACGTCAAATAAACAACAACAACAACAATAACAACGTCAAATAAACAACAACAACAACACCGTCAAATAAACAACAACAACAACGTCAAATAAACAACAACAACAACAAAAAAAACGTCAAATAAACAACAATAACAACAACGTCAACAACAACAACTACGTCAAATAAACAACAACAACAACGTCAAATAAACAATAACAACAACAACAACGACAACAACAATAACGTCAAATAAACAACAACAACAACGTCAAATAAACAACAACAACGTCAAATAAACAACAACAACGTCAAATAAAGAACAACAACAACAACAACAACGTCAAATAAACAACAACAACGTCAACAACAACAACAACAATGTCAAATAAACAACAACAACAACAACACCGTCAACAACAACAACGTCAAATAAACAACAACAACAACAACAATAACAACGTCAAATAAACAACAACAACAACAACAACAACAACAACAGTAACAACAACAACAACGTCAAATAAACAACAACAACAACAATAACAACGTCAAATAAACAACAACAACAACAACAACAATAACAACAACAATGTCAAATAAACAACAACAACAACGTTAAATAAACAACAACAACAACACCGTCAACAACAACAACAATGTCAAATAAATAACAATAACAATGTCAAATAAACAACAATACTGAAACAACGTCAAATAAACAACAACAACGTCAACAACAACAACAATAACAATGTCAAATAAACAACAACAACAACAACAACGTCAACAACAACAACAACAACGTCAAATAAATAACAACAACAACGTCAAATAAACAACAACAACATCGTCAACAACAACAACATCAATGTCAAATAAACAACAACAACAACGTCAAATAAACAACAACAACAACAACGTCAAATAAACAACAACGTCAACAACAACAACAACGTGAAATAAACAACAACAACTATGTCAACAACAACTACAACATCAAATAAACAACAACAACAACAACGTCAACAATAACAACAACGTCAAATAAACAACAACAACAACAATAACAACGTCAAATAAACAACAACAACAACAACAACACCGTCAAATAAACAACAACAACAACAACGTCAAATAAACAACAACAACAACAACGTCAAATAAACAACAACAACAACGTCAAATAAACAACAACAACAACGTCAAATAAACAAGAACAACAACAACGTCAAATAAACAACAACAACAACAACATCAATAATAAAAACAACGTCAAGTAAACAACAACAACAACAACTACGTCAAATAAGCAACAACAACAACAACAATGTCAAATAAATAACAACAACAACGTCAAATAAACAACAACAAGAACGACGTCAACAACAACAACGTCAAATAAACAACAACAACGTCAAATAAACAATAACAACAACAACAATGTCAAGTAAACAACAACAACAACGTCAAATAAACAACAACAATAACAACGTCAACAACAACAAGAACAACGTCAAATAAACAACAACAACAACAACGTCAAATAAACAACAACAACAACAACGTCAAATAAACAACAACAACAACAACGTCAAATAAACAACAACAACAACAACAATAACAACAACAACGTCAAATAAACAACAACAAAAACAACAACGTCAACAACAACATCTACGTCAAATAAACAACAACAACAACAATAACGTCAAATAAACAACAACAACAATAACAACGTCAAATAAACAACAACAACAACAACAACACTGTCAAATAAACAACAACAACAACAACGTCAAATAAACAACAACAACAACAACAACGTCAAATAAACAACAACAACACCGTCAACAACAACAACAACAATGTCAAATAAACAACAACAACAACGTCAAATAAACAACAACAACAACGTCAAATAAACAACAACGTCAACAACAACAACAACGTGAAATAAACAACAACAACAACGTCAACAACAACTACAACATCAAATAAACAACAACAACAACAACGTCAACAATAACAACAACGTCAGATAAACAACAACAAAAACAATAACAACGTCAAATAAACAACAACAACAACACCGTCAAATAAACAACAACAATAACAACGTCAAATAAACAACAACAACAACGTCAAATAAACAACAACAACAACGTAAAATAAACAACAACAACAACGTCAAATAAACAACAACGTCAACAACAACAACAACGTCAAATAAACAATAACTACTATGTCAACAACAACAACATCAAATAAACAACAACAACAACGTCAACAACAACAACAACGTCAAATAAACAACAACAACAATAACAACGTCAAATAAACAACAACAACAACAACACTGTCAAATAAACAACAACAACAACAACGTCAAATAAACAACAACAACAACAACATCAAATAAACAACAACAACAACAACGTCAAATAAACAACAACAACAACAACCTCAACAACAACAACAACGTCAAATAAACAACAACAACAACAACTATGTCAACAACAACAAAAACGTCAAATAAATAACAACAACAACTACAACGTCAACAAGAAAAACAACAACGTCAAATAAACAACAACAACAACAACGTCAAATAAACAACAACAACAACAATACCGTCAAATAAACAACAACAACGTCAAATAAACAACAACAACAACAACAACACCGTCAACAACAACAACAATGTCAAATAAACAACAACAACAACGTCAAATAAACAACAACAACAACGTCAACAACAACAACAACAACGTCAAATCAACAACAACAACAACGTCAAATAAACAACAACGTCAAAAACAACAACAATGTGAAATAAACCACAACAACCATGTCAAAACAACAACATCAAATAAACAACAACAACAACAACGTCAACAACAACAACAACGTTAAATAAACAACAACAACAACAATAACAACGTCAAATAAACAACAACAACAACGTCAAATAAACAACAACAACATCAAATAAACAACAACAACAACAACATCAACAACAACAAAAACGTCAAATAAACAACAATAACAACAACGTCAACAACAACAACTACGTCAAATAAACAACAACAACAACGTCAAATAAACAATAACAATAACAACAACGTCAACAACAATAACATCAAATAAACAACAACAACAACGTCAAATAAACAACAACAATGTCAATTAAACAACAACAACGTCAAATAAAGAACAACAACAACAACAACGTCAAATAAACAACAACAACGTCAACAACAACAACAACAATGTCAAATAAACAACAACAACAACAACACCGTCAACAACAACAACGTCAAATAAACAACAACAACAACGTCAAATAAACAACAACAACAACAATGTCAAATAAATAACATCAACAACAACAACAATAACAACAACAACGTCAAATGAACAACAACAACAACAACAACATCAACAACAACAAAAACGTCAAATAAACAACAACAACTACAACGTCAACAACAACAACAACTACGTCAAATAAACAACAACAACAACGTTAAATAAACAACAACAACAACAATGTCACCCACAACATCGTCAAATAAATAACAATAACAATGTCAAATAAACAGCAATACTGAAACAACGTCAAATAAACAACAACAACGTTAACAACAACAACAATAACAATGTCAAATAAACAACCACAACAACAACGTCAACAACAACAACAACAACGTCAAATAAATAACAACAACAACGTCAAATAAACAACAACAACTCCGTCAACAACAACAACAACAATGTCAAATAAACAACAACAACAACGTCAAATAAACAACAACAACAACAACGTCAAATAAACAACAACGTCAACAACAACAACAATGTGAAATAAACAACAACAACTATGTCAACAACAACTACAACATCAAATAAACAACAACAACAACAACGTCAACAATAACAACAACGTCAAATAAACAACAACAACAACAATAACAACGTCAAATAAACAACAACAACAACAACACCGTCAAATAAACAACAACAACGTCAAATAAACAACATAAACAACAACGTCAAATAAACAACAACAACAACGTCAAATAAACAACAACAACAACGTCAAATAAACAATAACAACAACAACGTCAAATAAACAACAACAACAACAACGTCAAATAAACAACCACAACAACAATAACAACAACAACAACAACGTCAAATAAACAACAACATCATTAATTAAACAACAACAATAACAACAACAACAACAACGTCAAATAAACAACAACAACAACACCGTCAACAACAACAACAACGTCAACAACAACAACAATGTCAAATAAACAACAACAACAAAAACAACACCGTCAACAACAACAACAATGTCAAATAAACAACAACAACAACAACAACAACAACGTCAAATAAACAACAACAAGAATTATGTCAACAAGAACAACAACAACGTCAAATAAACAACAACAACAACAACAACGTCAATAATAAAAACAACGTCAAGTAAACAACAACAACAACAACAACGTCAAATAAGCAACAACAACAACAACAACGTCAAATAAATAACAACAACAACGTCAAATAAACAACAACAAGAACGACGTCAACAACAACAACGTCAAATAAACAACAACAACGTCAAATAAACAATAACAACAACAACAATTTCAAGTAAACAACAACAACAACGTCAAATAAACAACAACAACAACAACGTCAACAACAACAACAACAACAACGTCAAATAAACAACAACAACAACAACAACAACGCCAAATAAACAACAACAACAACAACGTCAAATAAACAATAACAACAACAACAACAACGTCAAATAAACAACAACAACAACAACAACAACAACAATAACAACAACAATGTCAAATAAACAACAACAACAACAACAACAACAATAACAACAACAATGTCAAATAAACAACAACAACAACAACAACAACACCGTCAACAACAACAACAATGTCAAATAAACAACAACACCAACGTCAAATAAACAACAACAACAACAACGTCAACAACAACAACAACGTCAAATAAACAACAACAACAACAACAACAACAACGTCAAATAAACAACAACAACAAAAACGTCAAATAAACAACAACAACAACAACAACAACAACGTCAAATAAACAACAACAACAACGTCAAATAAACAATAACAACAACAACGTCAAATAAACAACAACAAAAACAACAACGTCAACAACAACAACTACGTCAAATAAACAACAACAACAACAACAACGTCAAATAAACAACAACAACAATAACAACGTCAAATAAACAACAACAACAACAACACTGTCAAATAAACAACAACAACAACAACGTCAAATAAACAACAACAACAACAACGTCAAATAAACAACAACAACAACAACGTCAAATAAACAACAACAACAACAACCTCAACAACAACAACAACGTCAAATAAACAACAACAACAACAACTATGTCAACAACAACAAAAACGTCAAATAAACAACAACAACAACAACGTCAACAAGAACAACAACAACGTCAAATAAACAACAACAACGTCAAATAAACAACAACAACAACAACACCGTCAACAACAACAACAATGTCAAATAAACAACAACAACAACGTCAAATAAACAACAATAACAACGTCAACAACTACAACAACAACGTCAAATAAACAACAACAACGTCAAATAAACAACAACGTCAAAAACAACAACAATGTGAAATAAACCACAACAACCATGTCAACCACAACAACATCAAATAAACAACAACAACAACAACGTCAACAACAACAACAACGTCAAATAAACAATAACAACAACAATAACAACGTCAAATAAACAACAACAACAAAAACGTCAAATAAACAACAACAACAACAACAACAACAACGTCAAATAAACAACAACAACAACGTCAAATAAACAATAACAACAACAACGTCAAATAAACAACAACAAAAACAACAACGTCAACAACAACAACTACGTCAAATAAACAACAACAACAACAACACCGTCAAATAAACAACAACAACAACGTCAAATAAACAACAACAACAACAACAACATCAACAACAACAAAAACGTCAAATAAACAACAATAACAACAACGTCAACAACAACAACTACGTCAAATAAACAACAACAACAACGTCAAATAAACAATAACAACAACAACAACGTCAACAACAATAACGTCAAATAAACAACAACAACAACGTCAAATAAACAACAACAACGTCAAATAAACAACAACAACGTCAAATAAAGAACAACAACAACAACAACATCAAATAAACAACAACAACAACGTCAACAACAACAACAACAATGTCAAATAAACAACAACAACAACAACAACAACAACAACACCGTCAACAACAACAACGTCAAATAAACAACAACAACAACGTCAAATAAACAACAACAACAACATCAAATAAACAACAACAACAACAACAATGTCAAATAAACAACAATAACAACAATAACAACAAAAACAACAACGTCAAATGAACAACAACAACAACAACATCAACAACAACAAAAACGTCAAATAAACAACAACAACTACAACGTCAACAACAACAACTACGTCAAATAAACAACAACAACAACGTTAAATAAACAACAACAACAACAATGTCACCCACAACAACGTCAAATAAATAACAATAACAATGTCAAATAAACAACAATACTGAAACAACATCAAATAAACAACAACAACGTCAACAACAACAACAATAACAATGTCAAATAAACAACAACAACAACAACACCGTCAACAACAACAACAATGTCAAATAAACAACAACAACAACAACAACAACGTCAAATAAACAACAACAAGAATTATGTCAACAAGAACAACAACAACGTCAAATAAACAACAACAACATCAACAACGTCAATAATAAAAACAACGTCAAGTAAACAACAACAACAACAACAACATCAAATAAGCAACAACAACGTCAAATAAATAACAACAACAACGTCAAATAAACAACAACAAGAACGACGTCAACAACAACAACGTCAAATAAACAACAACAACGTCAAATAAACAATAACAACAACAACAATGTCAAGTAAACAACAACAACAACGTCAAATAAACAACAACAACAACAACGTCAACAACAACAACAACAACGTCAAATAAACAACAACAACAACAACAACGTCAAATAAACAACAACTACAACAACGTCAAATAAACAACAACAACAACAACAACAACAACGTCAAATAAACAACAACAACAAAAACGTCAAATAAACAACAACAACAACAACAACAACGTCAAATAAACAACAACAACAACGTCAAATAAACAATAACAACAACAACGTCAAATAAACAACAACAAAAACAACAACGTCAACAACAACAACTACGTCAAATAAACAACAACAACAACAACAACGTCAAATAAACAACAACAACAATAACAACGTCAAATAAACAACAACAACAACAACACTGTCAAATAAACAACAACAACAACAACGTCAAATAAACAACAACAACAACAACGTCAAATAAACAACAACAACAACAACGTCAAATAAACAACAACAACAACAACCTCAACAACAACAACAACGTCAAATAAACAACAACAACAACAACTATGTCAACAACAACAAAAACGTCAAATAAACAACAACAACAACAACGTCAACAAGAACAACAACAACGTCAAATAAACAACAACAACGTCAAATAAACAACAACAACAACAACACCGTCAACAACAACAACAATGTCAAATAAACAACAACAACAACGTCAAATAAACAACAACAACAACGTCAACAACTACAACAACAACGTCAAATAAACAACAACAACGTCAAATAAACAACAACGTCAAAAACAACAACAATGTGAAATAAACCACAACAACCATGTCAACCACAACAACATCAAATAAACAACAACAACAACAACGTCAACAACAACAACAACGTCAAATAAACAATAACAACAACAATAATAACGTCAAATAAACAACAACAACAACAACACCGTCAAATAAACAACAACAACAACGTCAAATAAACAACAACAACAACAACAACATCAACAACAACAAAAACGTCAAATAAACAACAATAACAACAACGTCAACAACAACAACTACGTCAAATAAACAACAACAACAACGTCAAATAAACAATAACAACAACAACAACGTCAACAACAATAACGTCAAATAAACAACAACAACAACGTCAAATAAACAACAACAACGTCAAATAAACAACAACAACGTCAAATAAAGAACAACAACAACAACAACATCAAATAAACAACAACAACAACGTCAACAACAACAACAACAATGTCAAATAAACAACAACAACAACAACAACAACAACACCGTCAACAACAACAACGTCAAATAAACAACAACAACAACGTCAAATAAACAACAACAACAACGTCAAATAAACAACAACAACAACAACAATGTCAAATAAACAACAACAACAACAATAACAACAAAAACAACAACGTCAAATGAACAACAACAACAACAACATCAACAACAACAAAAACGTCAAATAAACAACAACAACTACAACGTCAACAACAACAACTACGTCAAATAAACAACAACAACAACGTTAAATAAACAACAACAACAACAATGTCACCCACAACAACGTCAAATAAATAACAATAACAATGTCAAATAAACAACAATACTGAAACAACATCAAATAAACAAAAACAACGTCAACAACAACAACAATAACAATGTCAAATAAACAACAACAACAACAACACCGTCAACAACAACAACAATGTCAAATAAACAACAACAACAACAACAACAACGTCAAATAAACAACAACAAGAATTATGTCAACAAGAACAACAACAACGTCAAATAAACAACAACAACATCAACAACGTCAATAATAAAAACAACGTCAAGTAAACAACAACAACAACAACAACATCAAATAAGCAACAACAACGTCAAATAAATAACAACAACAACGTCAAATAAACAACAACAAGAACGACGTCAACAACAACAACGTCAAATAAACAACAACCACGTCAAATAAACAATAACAACAACAACAATGTCAAGTAAACAACAACAACAACGTCAAATAAACAACAACAACAACAACGTCAACAACAACAACAACAACGTCAAATAAACAACAACAACAACAACAACGTCAAATAAACAACAACTACAACAACGTCAAATAAACAACAACAACAACAACAACAACGTCAAATAAACAACAACAACAACAACAACAATAACAACAACAATGTCAAATAAACAACAACAACAATAACAATAACAACGTCAAATAAACAACAACAACAACAACACCGTCAAATAAACAACAACAACAACATCAACAACAACAAAAACGTCAAATAAACAACAACAACAACGTCAACAACAACAACGTCAAATAAACAACAACAACAACGTCAAATAAACAATAACAACAACAACGTGAAATAAACAACAACAAAAACAACAACGTCAACAACAACAACTACGTCAAATAAACAACAACAACAACAACGTCAAATAAACAACAACAACAACAACAACGTCAAATAAACAACAACAACATCGTCAACAACAACAACAACAATGTCAAATAAACAACAACAACAACGTCAAATAAACAACAACAACAACGTCAAATAAACAACAACGTCAACAACAACAACAACGTGAAATAAACAACAACAACTATGTCAACAACAACTACAACATCAAATAAACAACAACAACAACAACAACGTCAACAATAACAACAACGTCAAATAAACAACAACAACAACAATAACAACGTCAAATAAACAACAACAACAACACCGTCAAATAAACAACAACAATAACAACGTCAAATAAACAACAACAACAACGTCAAATAAACAACAACAACAACGTAAAATAAACAACAACAACAACGTCAAATAAACAACAACGTCAACAACAACAACAACGTCAAATAAACAATAACTACTATGTCAACAACAACAACATCAAATAAACAACAACAACAACGTCAACAACAACAACAACGTCAAATAAACAACAACAACAATAACAACGTCAAATAAACAACAACAACAACACTGTCAAATAAACAACAACAACAACAACGTCAAATAAACAACAACAACAACAACGTCAAATAAACAACAACAACAACAACAACGTCAAATAAACAACAACAACAACAACAACAACAATAACAACAACAATGTCAAATAAACAACAACAACAACAACAACACCGTCAACAACAACAACAACAACACCGTCAACAACAACAACAATGTCAAATAAACAACAACAACAACATCAAATAAACAACAACAACAACAACGTCAAATAAACAACAACAACAAAAACGTCAAATAAACAACAACAACAACAACAACGTCAAATAAACAACAACAACAACGTCAAATAAACAATAACAACAACAACGTCAAATAAACAACAACAAAAACAACAACGTCAACAACAACAACTACGTCAAATAAACAACAACAACAACAACGTCAAATAAACAACAACAACAATAACAACGTCAAATAAACAACAACAACAACAACAACAACACTGTCAAATAAACAACAACAACAACAACGTCAAATAAACAACAACAACAACAACGTCAAATAAACAACAACAACAACAACGTCAAATAAACAACAACAACAACAACCTCAACAACAACAACAACGTCAAATAAACAACAACAACAATGTCAAATACACAACAATACTAAAACAACATCAAATAAACAACAACAACAAGAACAACGTCAACAACAACAAAAACAACAATGTCAAATAAACAACAACGACAACAACGTCAACAACAACAATGTCAAATAAATAACAACAACAACGTCAAATAAACAACAACAACAGCGTCAACAACAACAACAACGTCAAATAAACAACAACAACAACGTCAAATAAACAACGTCAACAACAACAACGTCAAATAAACAACAATAACAACAACAACAACAACGTCAAATAAACAACAACAACAACAACAATGTCAATTAAACAACAACAACAACAACATAAACAACAACAACATCAACAACAACAACAACGTCAAATAAACAACAACAACAACAATGTCAACAACAACAACAACAACAACATCAACAACAACAAAAACGTCAAATAAACAACAACAACAACAACAACCGTCAACAACAACAACTACGTCAAATAAACAACAACAACAACGTCAAATAAACAACAACAACAACAACAACGTCAACAACAACAACTACGTCAAATAAATAACAACAACAACGTCAAATAAACAATAACAACAACAACAACTTCAACAACAACAACGTCAAATAAACAACAACAACGTCAAATAAAGAACAACAACATCAACAACGACAAATAAACAACAACAACGTTAACAACAACAACAATAACAATGTCAAATAAACAACAACAACAACAACAACGTCAACAACAACAACAACAACGTCAAATAAACAACAACAACAACAATAACAATGTCAAATAAACAACAACAACAACAACGTCAACAACAACAACAACAACGTCAAATAAATAACAACAACGTCAACAACAACAACAACAACAACGTCAAATAAACAACAACAACAACAACAACGTCAAATAAACAACAACAACAACAACGTCAAATAAACAACAACAACAACAACAACAACGTCAAATAAACAACAACAACAACAACAACAACAACAACAACAACAACAACAACAACGTCAAATAAACAACAACCGTCAACAACAACAACAATGTCAAATAAACAACAACAACAACATCAAATAAACAACAACAACAACAACGTCAAATAAACAACAACAACAAAAACGTCAAATAAACAACAACAACAACAACAACAACAACAACGTCAAATAAACAACAACAACAACGTCAAATAAACAATAACAACAACAACGTCAAATAAACAACAACAAAAACAACAACGTCAACAACAACAACTACGTCAAATAAACAACAACAACAACAACGTCAAATAAACAACAACAACAATAACAACGTCAAATAAACAACAACAACAACAACACTGTCAAATAAACAACAACAACAACAACAACGTCAAATAAACAACAACAACAACAACGTCAAATAAACAACAACAACAACAACGTCAAATAAACAACAACAACAACAACCTCAACAACAACAACAACGTCAAATAAACAACAACAACAACAACTATGTCAACAACAACAAAAACGTCAAATAAACAACAACAACAACACCGTCAACAACAACAACAATGTCAAATAAACAACAACAACAACGTCAAATAAACAACAACAACAACATCAACAACTATAACAACAACGTCAAATAAACAACAACAACAACAACGTCAAATAAACAACAACGTCAAAAACAACAACAATGTGAAATAAACCACAACAACCATGTCAACAACAACAACATCAAATAAACAACAACAACAACAACGTCAACAACAACAACAACGTCAAATAAACAACAACAACAACAATAACAACGTCAAATAAATAACAACAACAACGTCAAATAAACAATAACAACAACAACAACGTCAACAACAATAACGTCAAATAAACAACAACAACAACGTCAAATAAACAACAACAACGTCAAATAAACAACAACAACGTCAAATAAAGAACAACAACAACAACAACAACGTCAAATAAACAACAACAACGTCAACAACAACAACAACAATGTCAAATAAACAACAACAACAACAACAACACCGTCAACAACAACAACGTCAAATAAACAACAACAACAACGTCAAATAAACAACAACAACAACAACAACAATGTCAAATAAACAACAACAACAACAACAACAGTAACAACAACAACAACGTCAAATAAACAACAACAACAACAACAATGTCAAATAAACAACAACAACAACAACAACAACAATAACAACAACAATGTCAAATAAACAACAACAACAACGTTAAATAAACAACAACAACAACACCGTCAACAACAATAACAATGTCAAATAAATAACAATAACAATGTCAAATAAACAACAATACTGAAACAACGTCAAATAAACAACAACAACAACAACATAAACAACAACAACATCAACAACAACAACAACGTCAAATAAACAACAACAACAACAATGTCAACAACAACAACAACAACAACATCAACAACAACAAAAACGTCAAATAAACAACAACAACAACAACAACCGTCAACAACAACAACTACGTCAAATAAACAACAACAACAACGTCAAATAAACAACAACAACAACAACAACGTCAACAACAACAACTACGTCAAATAAATAACAACAACAACGTCAAATAAACAATAACAACAACAACAACTTCAACAACAACAACGTCAAATAAACAACAACAACGTCAAATAAAGAACAACAACATCAACAACGACAAATAAACAACAACAACGTTAACAACAACAACAATAACAATGTCAAATAAACAACAACAACAACAACAACGTCAACAACAACAACAACAACGTCAAATAAACAACAACAACAACAATAACAATGTCAAATAAACAACAACAACAACAACGTCAACAACAACAACAACAACGTCAAATAAATAACAACAACGTCAACAACAACAACAACAACAACGTCAAATAAACAACAACAACAACAACAACGTCAAATAAAAAACAACAACAACAACGTCAAATAAACAACAACAACAACAACAACAACGTCAAATAAACAACAACAACAACAACAACAACAACAACAACAACAACAACAACAACAACAACGTCAAATAAACAACAACCGTCAACAACAACAACAATGTCAAATAAACAACAACAACAACATCAAATAAACAACAACAACAACAACGTCAAATAAACAACAACAACAAAAACGTCAAATAAACAACAACAACAACAACAACAACAACAACGTCAAATAAACAACAACAACAACGTCAAATAAACAATAACAACAACAACGTCAAATAAACAACAACAAAAACAACAACGTCAACAACAACAACTACGTCAAATAAACAACAACAACAACAACGTCAAATAAACAACAACAACAATAACAACGTCAAATAAACAACAACAACAACAACACTGTCAAATAAACAACAACAACAACAACAACGTCAAATAAACAACAACAACAACAACGTCAAATAAACAACAACAACAACAACGTCAAATAAACAACAACAACAACAACCTCAACAACAACAACAACGTCAAATAAACAACAACAACAACAACTATGTCAACAACAACAAAAACGTCAAATAAACAACAACAACAACAACGTCAACAAGAACAACAACAACGTCAAATAAACAACAACAACAACGTCAAATAAACAACAACAACAACAACAACACCGTCAACAACAACAACAATGTCAAATAAACAACAACAACAACGTCAAATAAACAACAACAACAACATCAACAACTACAACAACAACGTCAAATAAACAACAACAACAACAACGTCAAATAAACAACAACGTCAAAAACAACAACAATGTGAAATAAACCACAACAACCATGTCAACAACAACAACATCAAATAAACAACAACAACAACAACGTCAACAACAACAACAACGTCAAATAAACAACAACAACAACAATAACAACGTCAAATAAATAACAACAACAACGTCAAATAAACAATAACAACAACAACAACGTCAACAACAATAACGTCAAATAAACAACAACAACAACGTCAAATAAACAACAACAACGTCAAATAAACAACAACAACGTCAAATAAAGAACAACAACAACAACAACAACGTCAAATAAACAACAACAACGTCAACAACAACAACAACAATGTCAAATAAACAACAACAACAACAACAACACCGTCAACAACAACGTCAAATAAACAACAACAACAACGTCAAATAAACAACAACAACAACAACAATGTCAAATAAACAACAACAACAACAACAACAGTAACAACAACAACAACGTCAAATAAACAACAACAACAACAACAACAATGTCAAATAAACAACAACAACAACAACAACAACAATAACAACAACAATGTCAAATAAACAACAACAACAACGTTAAATAAACAACAACAACAACACCGTCAACAACAATAACAATGTCAAATAAATAACAATAACAATGTCAAATAAACAACAATACTGAAACAACGTCAAATAAACAACAACAACGTCAACAACAACAACAATAACAATGTCAAATAAACAACAACAACAACAACAACGTCAACAACAACAACAACAACGTGAAATAAATAACAACAACAACGTCAAATAAACAACAACAACACCGTCAACAACAACAACAACAATGTCAAATAAACAACAACAACAACGTCAAATAAACAACAACAACAACGTCAAATAAACAACAACGTCAACAACAACAACAACGTGAAATAAACAACAACAACTATGTCAACAACAACTACAACATCAAATAAACAACAACAACAACAACGTCAACAATAACAACAACGTCAAATAAACAACAACAACAACAATAACAACGTCAAATAAACAACAACAACAACAACACCGTCAAATAAACAACAACAACAACAACGTCAAATAAACAATAACAACAACAACAATGTCAAGTAAACAACAACAACAACGTCAAATAAACAACAACAATAACAATGTCAACAACAACAACAACAACGTCAAATAAACAACAACAACAACGTCAAATAAACAACAACAACAACAACAACAACGTCAAATAAACAACAACAACAACAACAACGTCAAATAAACAACAACAACAACAACAACAATAACAACAACAATGTCAAATAAACAACAACAACAACAACACCGTCAACAACAACAACACCGTCAACAACAACAACAATGTCAAATAAACAACAACAACAACATCAAATAAACAACAACAACAACAACGTCAACAACAACAACAACGTCAAATAAACAACAACAACAAAAACGTCAAATAAACAACAACAACAACAACAACAACGTCAAATAAACAACAACAACAACGTCAAATAAACAATAACAACAACAATGTCAAATAAACAACAACAAAAACAACAACGTCAACAACAACATCTACGTCAAATAAACAACAACAACAACAACGTCAAATAAACAACAACAATAATAACAACGTCAAATAAACAACAACAACAACAACACTGTCAAATAAACAACAACAACAACAACAACGTCAAATAAACAACAACAACACCGTCAACAACAACAACAACAATGTCAAATAAACAACAACAACAACGTCAAATAAACAACAACAACAACGTCAAATAAACAACAATGTCAACAACAACAACAACGTGAAATAAACAACAACAACTATGTCAACAACAACTACAACATCAAATAAACAACAACAACAACAACGTCAACAATAACAACAACGTCAAATAAACAACAACAACAACAATAACAACGTCAAATAAACAACAACAACAACACCGTCAAATAAACAACAACAACAACAACGTCAAATAAACAACAACAACAACGTCAAATAAACAACAACAACAACGTCAAATAAACAACAACAACAACGTCAAATAAACAACAACGTCAACAACAACAACAACGTGAAATAAACAATAACTACTATGTCAACAACAACAACATCAAATAAACAACAACAACAACGTCAACAACAACAACAACGTCAAATAAACAACAACAACAATAACAACGTCAAATAAACAACAACAACAACAACACTGTCAAATAAACAACAACAACAACAACGTCAAATAAACAACAACAACAACAACATCAAATAAACAACAACAACAACAACGTCAAATAAACAACAACAACAACAACCTCAACAACAACAACAACGTCAAATAAACAACAACAACAACAACTATGTCAACAACAACAAAAACGTCAAATAAATAACAACAACAACTACAACGTCAACAAGAAAAACAACAACGTCAAATAAACAACAACAACAACAACAACGTCAAATAAACAACAACAACAACAATACCGTCAAATAAACAACAACAACGTCAAATAAACAACAACAACAACAACACCGTCAACAACAACAACAATGTCAAATAAACAACAACAACAACGTCAAATAAACAACAACAACAACGTCAACAACAACAACACCAACGTCAAATCAACAACAACAACAACGTCAAATAAACAACAACAACAACACCGTCAACAACAACAACAATGTCAAATAAACAACAACAACAACGTCAAATAAACAACAACAACAACGTCAAATAAACAATAACAACAACAACGTCAAATAAACAACAACAAAAACAACAACGTCAACAACAACAACAACGTCAAAAACAACAACAATGTGAAATAAACCACAACAACCATGTCAACAACAACAACATCAAATAAACAACAACAACAACAACATCAACAACAACAACAACGTCAAATAAACAACAACAACAACAATAACAACGTCAAATAAACAACAACAACAACACCGTCAAATAAACAACAACAACAACGTCAAATAAACAACAACAACAACAAAAAAAACGTCAAATAAACAACAATAACAACAACGTCAACAACAACAACTACGTCAAATAAACAACAACAACAACGTCAAATAAACAATAACAACAACAACAACGTCAACAACAATAACGTCAAATAAACAACAACAACAACGTCAAATAAACAACAACAACGTCAAATAAACAACAACAACGTCAAATAAAGAACAACAACAACAACAACAACGTCAAATAAACAACAACAACGTCAACAACAACAACAACAATGTCAAATAAACAACAACAACAACAACACCGTCAACAACAACAACGTCAAATAAACAACAACAACAACAACAATAACAACGTCAAATAAACAACAACAACAACAACAACAACAACAGTAACAACAACAACAACGTCAAATAAACAACAACAACAACAACAATAACAATGTCAAATAAACAACAACAACAACAACAACAATAACAACAACAATGTCAAATAAACAACAACAACAACGTTAAATAAACAACAACAACAACACCGTCAACAACAACAACAATGTCAAATAAATAACAATAACAATGTCAAATAAACAACAATACTGAAACAACGTCAAATAAACAACAACAACGTCAACAACAACAACAATAACAATGTCAAATAAACAACAACAACAACAACAACGTCAACAACAACAACAACAACGTCAAATAAATAACAACAACAACGTCAAATAAACAACAACAACACCGTCAACAACAACAACATCAATGTCAAATAAACAACAACAACAACGTCAAATAAACAACAACAACAACAACGTCAAATAAACAACAACGTCAACAACAACAACAACGTGAAATAAACAACAACAACTATGTCAACAACAACTACAACATCAAATAAACAACAACAACAACAACAACGTCAACAATAACAACAACGTCAAATAAACAACAACAACAACAATAACAACGTCAAATAAACAACAACAACAACAACAACACCGTCAAATAAACAACAACAACAACAACGTCAAATAAACAACAACAACAACAACGTCAAATAAACAACAACAACAACGTCAAATAAACAACAACAACAACGTCAAATAAACAAGAACAACAACAACGTCAAATAAACAACAACAACAACAACATCAATAATAAAAACAACGTCAAGTAAACAACAACAACAACAACTACGTCAAATAAGCAACAACAACAACAACAATGTCAAATAAATAACAACAACAACGTCAAATAAACAACAACAAGAACGACGTCAACAACAACAACGTCAAATAAACAACAACAACGTCAAATAAACAATAACAACAACAACAATGTCAAGTAAACAACAACAACAACGTCAAATAAACAACAACAATAACAACGTCAACAACAACAAGAACAACGTCAAATAAACAACAACAACAACAACGTCAAATAAACAACAACAACAACAACGTCAAATAAACAACAACAACAACAACGTCAAATAAACAACAACAACAACAACGTCAAATAAACAACAACAACAACAACAATAACAACAACAATGTCAAATAAACAACAACAACAACAACACCGTCAACAACAACAACAATGTCAAATAAACAACAACAACAACGTCAAATAAACAACAACAACAACAACGTCAACAACAACAACAACGTCAAATAAACAACAACAACAACAACAACGTCAAATAAACAACAACAACAAAAACGTCAAATAAACAACAACAACAACAACAACGTCAAATAAACAACAACAACAACGTCAAATAAACAATAACAACAACAACGTCAAATAAACAACAACAAAAACAACAACGTCAACAACAACATCTACGTCAAATAAACAACAACAACAACAACAACGTCAAATAAACAACAACAACAATAACAACGTCAAATAAACAACAACAACAACAACAACACTGTCAAATAAACAACAACAACAACAACGTCAAATAAACAACAACAACAACAACAACGTCAAATAAACAACAACAACACCGTCAACAACAACAACAATGTCAAATAAACAACAACAACAACGTCAAATAAACAACAACAACAACGTCAAATAAACAACAACGTCAACAACAACAACAACGTGAAATAAACAACAACAACTATGTCAACAACAACTACAACATCAAATAAACAACAACAACAACAACGTCAACAATAACAACAACGTCAAATAAACAACAACAAAAACAATAACAACGTCAAATAAACAACAACAACAACACCGTCAAATAAACAACAACAATAACAACGTCAAATAAACAACAACAACAACGTCAAATAAACAACAACAACAACGTAAAATAAACAACAACAACAACGTCAAATAAACAACAACGTCAACAACAACAACAACGTCAAATAAACAATAACTACTATGTCAACAACAACAACATCAAATAAACAACAACAACAACGTCAACAACAACAACAACGTCAAATAAACAACAACAACAATAACAACGTCAAATAAACAACAACAACAACAACACTGTCAAATAAACAACAACAACAACAACGTCAAATAAACAACAACAACAACAACATCAAATAAACAACAATAACAACAACGTCAAATAAACAACAACAACAACAACCTCAACAACAACAACAACAACGTCAAATAAACAACAACAACAACAACTATGTCAACAACAACAAAAACGTCAAATAAATAACAACAACAACTACAACGTCAACAAGAAAAACAACAACGTCAAATAAACAACAACAACAACAACGTCAAATAAACAACAACAACAACAATACCGTCAAATAAACAACAACAACGTCAAATAAACAACAACAACAACAACAACACCGTCAACAACAACAACAATGTCAAATAAACAACAACAACAACGTCAAATAAACAACAACAACAACGTCAACAACAACAACAACAACGTCAAATCAACAACAACAACAACGTCAAATAAACAACAACGTCAAAAACAACAACAATGTGAAATAAACCACAACAACCATGTCAACAACAACAACATCAAATAAACAACAACAACAACAACGTCAACAACAACAACAACGTTAAATAAACAACAACAACAACAATAACAACGTCAAATAAACAACAACAACAACGTCAAATAAACAACAACAACATCAAATAAACAACAACAACAACAACATCAACAACAACAAAAACGTCAAATAAACAACAATAACAACAACGTCAACAACAACAACTACGTCAAATAAACAACAACAACAACGTCAAATAAACAATAACAACAACAACAACGTCAAATAAACAACAACAACAACAATACCGTCAAATAAACAACAACAACGTCAAATAAACAACAACAACAACAACAACACCGTCAACAACAACAACAATGTCAAATAAACAACAACAACAACGTCAAATAAACAACAACAACAACGTCAACAACAACAACACCAACGTCAAATCAACAACAACAACAACGTCAAATAAACAACAACAACAACACCGTCAACAACAACAACAATGTCAAATAAACAACAACAACAACGTCAAATAAACAACAACAACAACGTCAAATAAACAATAACAACAACAACGTTAAATAAACAACAACAAAAACAACAACGTCAACAACAACAACAACGTCAAAAACAACAACAATGTGAAATAAACCACAACAACCATGTCAACAACAACAACATCAAATAAACAACAACAACAACAACATCAACAACAACAACAACGTCAAATAAACAACAACAACAACAATAACAACGTCAAATAAACAACAACAACAACACCGTCAAATAAACAACAACAACAACGTCAAATAAACAACAACAACAACAAAAAAAACGTCAAATAAACAACAATAACAACAACGTCAACAACAACAACTACGTCAAATAAACAACAACAACAACGTCAAATAAACAATAACAACAACAACAACGACAACAACAATAACGTCAAATAAACAACAACAACAACGTCAAATAAACAACAACAACGTCAAATAAACAACAACAACGTCAAATAAAGAACAACAACAACAACAACAACGTCAAATAAACAACAACAACGTCAACAACAACAACAACAATGTCAAATAAACAACAACAACAACAACACCGTCAACAACAACAACGTCAAATAAACAACAACAACAACAACAATAACAACGTCAAATAAACAACAACAACAACAACAACAACAACAACAGTAACAACAACAACAACGTCAAATAAACAACAACAACAACAATAACAACGTCAAATAAACAACAACAACAACAACAACAATAACAACAACAATGTCAAATAAACAACAACAACAACGTTAAATAAACAACAACAACAACACCGTCAACAACAACAACAATGTCAAATAAATAACAATAACAATGTCAAATAAACAACAATACTGAAACAACGTCAAATAAACAACAACAACGTCAACAACAACAACAATAACAATGTCAAATAAACAACAACAACAACAACAACGTCAACAACAACAACAACAACGTCAAATAAATAACAACAACAACGTCAAATAAACAACAACAACATCGTCAACAACAACAACATCAATGTCAAATAAACAACAACAACAACGTCAAATAAACAACAACAACAACAACGTCAAATAAACAACAACGTCAACAACAACAACAACGTGAAATAAACAACAACAACTATGTCAACAACAACTACAACATCAAATAAACAACAACAACAACAACAACGTCAACAATAACAACAACGTCAAATAAACAACAACAACAACAATAACAACGTCAAATAAACAACAACAACAACAACAACACCGTCAAATAAACAACAACAACAACAACGTCAAATAAACAACAACAACAACAACGTCAAATAAACAACAACAACAACGTCAAATAAACAACAACAACAACGTCAAATAAACAAGAACAACAACAACGTCAAATAAACAACAACAACAACAACATCAATAATAAAAACAACGTCAAGTAAACAACAACAACAACAACTACGTCAAATAAGCAACAACAACAACAACAATGTCAAATAAATAACAACAACAACGTCAAATAAACAACAACAAGAACGACGTCAACAACAACAACGTCAAATAAACAACAACAACGTCAAATAAACAATAACAACAACAACAATGTCAAGTAAACAACAACAACAACGTCAAATAAACAACAACAATAACAACGTCAACAACAACAAGAACAACGTCAAATAAACAACAACAACAACAACGTCAAATAAACAACAACAACAACAACGTCAAATAAACAACAACAACAACAACGTCAAATAAACAACAACAACAACAACAATAACAACAACAACGTCAAATAAACAACAACAAAAACAACAACGTCAACAACAACATCTACGTCAAATAAACAACAACAACAACAATAACGTCAAATAAACAACAACAACAATAACAACGTCAAATAAACAACAACAACAACAACAACACTGTCAAATAAACAACAACAACAACAACGTCAAATAAACAACAACAACAACAACAACGTCAAATAAACAACAACAACACCGTCAACAACAACAACAACAATGTCAAATAAACAACAACAACAACGTCAAATAAACAACAACAACAACGTCAAATAAACAACAACGTCAACAACAACAACAACGTGAAATAAACAACAACAACAACGTCAACAACAACTACAACATCAAATAAACAACAACAACAACAACGTCAACAATAACAACAACGTCAGATAAACAACAACAAAAACAATAACAACGTCAAATAAACAACAACAACAACACCGTCAAATAAACAACAACAATAACAACGTCAAATAAACAACAACAACAACGTCAAATAAACAACAACAACAACGTAAAATAAACAACAACAACAACGTCAAATAAACAACAACGTCAACAACAACAACAACGTCAAATAAACAATAACTACTATGTCAACAACAACAACATCAAATAAACAACAACAACAACGTCAACAACAACAACAACGTCAAATAAACAACAACAACAATAACAACGTCAAATAAACAACAACAACAACAACACTGTCAAATAAACAACAACAACAACAACGTCAAATAAACAACAACAACAACAACATCAAATAAACAACAACAACAACAACGTCAAATAAACAACAACAACAACAACCTCAACAACAACAACAACGTCAAATAAACAACAACAACAACAACTATGTCAACAACAACAAAAACGTCAAATAAATAACAACAACAACTACAACGTCAACAAGAAAAACAACAACGTCAAATAAACAACAACAACAACAACGTCAAATAAACAACAACAACAACAATACCGTCAAATAAACAACAACAACGTCAAATAAACAACAACAACAACAACAACACCGTCAACAACAACAACAATGTCAAATAAACAACAACAACAACGTCAAATAAACAACAACAACAACGTCAACAACAACAACAACAACGTCAAATCAACAACAACAACAACGTCAAATAAACAACAACGTCAAAAACAACAACAATGTGAAATAAACCACAACAACCATGTCAACAACAACAACATCAAATAAACAACAACAACAACAACGTCAACAACAACAACAACGTTAAATAAACAACAACAACAACAATAACAACGTCAAATAAACAACAACAACAACGTCAAATAAACAACAACAACATCAAATAAACAACAACAACAACAACATCAACAACAACAAAAACGTCAAATAAACAACAATAACAACAACGTCAACAACAACAACTACGTCAAATAAACAACAACAACAACGTCAAATAAACAATAACAATAACAACAACGTCAACAACAATAACATCAAATAAACAACAACAACAACGTCAAATAAACAACAACAATGTCAATTAAACAACAACAACGTCAAATAAAGAACAACAACAACAACAACAACGTCAAATAAACAACAACAACGTCAACAACAACAACAACAATGTCAAATAAACAACAACAACAACAACACCGTCAACAACAACAACGTCAAATAAACAACAACAACAACGTCAAATAAACAACAACAACAACAATGTCAAATAAATAACATCAACAACAACAACAATAACAACAACAACGTCAAATGAACAACAACAACAACAACAACATCAACAACAACAAAAACGTCAAATAAACAACAACAACTACAACGTCAACAACAACAACAACTACGTCAAATAAACAACAACAACAACGTTAAATAAACAACAACAACAACAATGTCACCCACAACATCGTCAAATAAATAACAATAACAATGTCAAATAAACAGCAATACTGAAACAACGTCAAATAAACAACAACAACGTTAACAACAACAACAATAACAATGTCAAATAAACAACCACAACAACAACGTCAACAACAACAACAACAACGTCAAATAAATAACAACAACAACGTCAAATAAACAACAACAACTCCGTCAACAACAACAACAACAATGTCAAATAAACAACAACAACAACGTCAAATAAACAACAACAACAACAACGTCAAATAAACAACAACGTCAACAACAACAACAATGTGAAATAAACAACAACAACTATGTCAACAACAACTACAACATCAAATAAACAACAACAACAACAACGTCAACAATAACAACAACGTCAAATAAACAACAACAACAACAATAACAACGTCAAATAAACAACAACAACAACAACACCGTCAAATAAACAACAACAACGTCAAATAAACAACATAAACAACAACGTCAAATAAACAACAACAACAACGTCAAATAAACAACAACAACAACGTCAAATAAACAATAACAACAACAACGTCAAATAAACAACAACAACAACAACGTCAAATAAACAACCACAACAACAATAACAACAACAACAACAACGTCAAATAAACAACAACATCATTAATTAAACAACAACAATAACAACAACAACAACAACGTCAAATAAACAACAACAACAACACCGTCAACAACAACAACAACGTCAACAACAACAACAATGTCAAATAAACAACAACAACAAAAACAACACCGTCAACAACAACAACAATGTCAAATAAACAACAACAACAACAACAACAACAACGTCAAATAAACAACAACAAGAATTATGTCAACAAGAACAACAACAACGTCAAATAAACAACAACAACAACAACAACGTCAATAATAAAAACAACGTCAAGTAAACAACAACAACAACAACAACGTCAAATAAGCAACAACAACAACAACAACGTCAAATAAATAACAACAACAACGTCAAATAAACAACAACAAGAACGACGTCAACAACAACAACGTCAAATAAACAACAACAACGTCAAATAAACAATAACAACAACAACAATTTCAAGTAAACAACAACAACAACGTCAAATAAACAACAACAACAACAACGTCAACAACAACAACAACAACAACGTCAAATAAACAACAACAACAACAACAACAACGCCAAATAAACAACAACAACAACAACGTCAAATAAACAATAACAACAACAACAACAACGTCAAATAAACAACAACAACAACAACAACAACAACAATAACAACAACAATGTCAAATAAACAACAACAACAACAACAACAACAATAACAACAACAATGTCAAATAAACAACAACAACAACAACAACAACACCGTCAACAACAACAACAATGTCAAATAAACAACAACACCAACGTCAAATAAACAACAACAACAACAACGTCAACAACAACAACAACGTCAAATAAACAACAACAACAACAACAACAACAACGTCAAATAAACAACAACAACAAAAACGTCAAATAAACAACAACAACAACAACAACAACAACGTCAAATAAACAACAACAACAACGTCAAATAAACAATAACAACAACAACGTCAAATAAACAACAACAAAAACAACAACGTCAACAACAACAACTACGTCAAATAAACAACAACAACAACAACAACGTCAAATAAACAACAACAACAATAACAACGTCAAATAAACAACAACAACAACAACACTGTCAAATAAACAACAACAACAACAACGTCAAATAAACAACAACAACAACAACGTCAAATAAACAACAACAACAACAACGTCAAATAAACAACAACAACAACAACCTCAACAACAACAACAACGTCAAATAAACAACAACAACAACAACTATGTCAACAACAACAAAAACGTCAAATAAACAACAACAACAACAACGTCAACAAGAACAACAACAACGTCAAATAAACAACAACAACGTCAAATAAACAACAACAACAACAACACCGTCAACAACAACAACAATGTCAAATAAACAACAACAACAACGTCAAATAAACAACAATAACAACGTCAACAACTACAACAACAACGTCAAATAAACAACAACAACGTCAAATAAACAACAACGTCAAAAACAACAACAATGTGAAATAAACCACAACAACCATGTCAACCACAACAACATCAAATAAACAACAACAACAACAACGTCAACAACAACAACAACGTCAAATAAACAATAACAACAACAATAACAACGTCAAATAAACAACAACAACAAAAACGTCAAATAAACAACAACAACAACAACAACAACAACGTCAAATAAACAACAACAACAACGTCAAATAAACAATAACAACAACAACGTCAAATAAACAACAACAAAAACAACAACGTCAACAACAACAACTACGTCAAATAAACAACAACAACAACAACACCGTCAAATAAACAACAACAACAACGTCAAATAAACAACAACAACAACAACAACATCAACAACAACAAAAACGTCAAATAAACAACAATAACAACAACGTCAACAACAACAACTACGTCAAATAAACAACAACAACAACGTCAAATAAACAATAACAACAACAACAACGTCAACAACAATAACGTCAAATAAACAACAACAACAACGTCAAATAAACAACAACAACGTCAAATAAACAACAACAACGTCAAATAAAGAACAACAACAACAACAACATCAAATAAACAACAACAACAACGTCAACAACAACAACAACAATGTCAAATAAACAACAACAACAACAACAACAACAACACCGTCAACAACAACAACGTCAAATAAACAACAACAACAACGTCAAATAAACAACAACAACAACATCAAATAAACAACAACAACAACAACAATGTCAAATAAACAACAATAACAACAATAACAACAAAAACAACAACGTCAAATGAACAACAACAACAACAACATCAACAACAACAAAAACGTCAAATAAACAACAACAACTACAACGTCAACAACAACAACTACGTCAAATAAACAACAACAACAACGTTAAATAAACAACAACAACAACAATGTCACCCACAACAACGTCAAATAAATAACAATAACAATGTCAAATAAACAACAATACTGAAACAACATCAAATAAACAACAACAACGTCAACAACAACAACAATAACAATGTCAAATAAACAACAACAACAACAACACCGTCAACAACAACAACAATGTCAAATAAACAACAACAACAACAACAACAACGTCAAATAAACAACAACAAGAATTATGTCAACAAGAACAACAACAACGTCAAATAAACAACAACAACATCAACAACGTCAATAATAAAAACAACGTCAAGTAAACAACAACAACAACAACAACATCAAATAAGCAACAACAACGTCAAATAAATAACAACAACAACGTCAAATAAACAACAACAAGAACGACGTCAACAACAACAACGTCAAATAAACAACAACAACGTCAAATAAACAATAACAACAACAACAATGTCAAGTAAACAACAACAACAACGTCAAATAAACAACAACAACAACAACGTCAACAACAACAACAACAACGTCAAATAAACAACAACA
This sequence comes from Vicia faba, assembly GCA_948472305.1. Lineage (NCBI taxonomy): Eukaryota > Viridiplantae > Streptophyta > Magnoliopsida > Fabales > Fabaceae > Vicia > Vicia faba. The sequence goes on along the minus strand of OX451735.1, from coordinate 1,197,831,175 downwards.
ACAACAACAACGTCAAATAAACAACAACTACAACAACGTCAAATAAACAACAACAACAACAACAACAACAACGTCAAATAAACAACAACAACAAAAACGTCAAATAAACAACAACAACAACAACAACAACGTCAAATAAACAACAACAACAACGTCAAATAAACAATAACAACAACAACGTCAAATAAACAACAACAAAAACAACAACGTCAACAACAACAACTACGTCAAATAAACAACAACAACAACAACAACGTCAAATAAACAACAACAACAATAACAACGTCAAATAAACAACAACAACAACAACACTGTCAAATAAACAACAACAACAACAACGTCAAATAAACAACAACAACAACAACGTCAAATAAACAACAACAACAACAACGTCAAATAAACAACAACAACAACAACCTCAACAACAACAACAACGTCAAATAAACAACAACAACAACAACTATGTCAACAACAACAAAAACGTCAAATAAACAACAACAACAACAACGTCAACAAGAACAACAACAACGTCAAATAAACAACAACAACGTCAAATAAACAACAACAACAACAACACCGTCAACAACAACAACAATGTCAAATAAACAACAACAACAACGTCAAATAAACAACAACAACAACGTCAACAACTACAACAACAACGTCAAATAAACAACAACAACGTCAAATAAACAACAACGTCAAAAACAACAACAATGTGAAATAAACCACAACAACCATGTCAACCACAACAACATCAAATAAACAACAACAACAACAACGTCAACAACAACAACAACGTCAAATAAACAATAACAACAACAATAATAACGTCAAATAAACAACAACAACAACAACACCGTCAAATAAACAACAACAACAACGTCAAATAAACAACAACAACAACAACAACATCAACAACAACAAAAACGTCAAATAAACAACAATAACAACAACGTCAACAACAACAACTACGTCAAATAAACAACAACAACAACGTCAAATAAACAATAACAACAACAACAACGTCAACAACAATAACGTCAAATAAACAACAACAACAACGTCAAATAAACAACAACAACGTCAAATAAACAACAACAACGTCAAATAAAGAACAACAACAACAACAACATCAAATAAACAACAACAACAACGTCAACAACAACAACAACAATGTCAAATAAACAACAACAACAACAACAACAACAACACCGTCAACAACAACAACGTCAAATAAACAACAACAACAACGTCAAATAAACAACAACAACAACGTCAAATAAACAACAACAACAACAACAATGTCAAATAAACAACAACAACAACAATAACAACAAAAACAACAACGTCAAATGAACAACAACAACAACAACATCAACAACAACAAAAACGTCAAATAAACAACAACAACTACAACGTCAACAACAACAACTACGTCAAATAAACAACAACAACAACGTTAAATAAACAACAACAACAACAATGTCACCCACAACAACGTCAAATAAATAACAATAACAATGTCAAATAAACAACAATACTGAAACAACATCAAATAAACAAAAACAACGTCAACAACAACAACAATAACAATGTCAAATAAACAACAACAACAACAACACCGTCAACAACAACAACAATGTCAAATAAACAACAACAACAACAACAACAACGTCAAATAAACAACAACAAGAATTATGTCAACAAGAACAACAACAACGTCAAATAAACAACAACAACATCAACAACGTCAATAATAAAAACAACGTCAAGTAAACAACAACAACAACAACAACATCAAATAAGCAACAACAACGTCAAATAAATAACAACAACAACGTCAAATAAACAACAACAAGAACGACGTCAACAACAACAACGTCAAATAAACAACAACCACGTCAAATAAACAATAACAACAACAACAATGTCAAGTAAACAACAACAACAACGTCAAATAAACAACAACAACAACAACGTCAACAACAACAACAACAACGTCAAATAAACAACAACAACAACAACGTCAAATAAACAACAACTACAACAACGTCAAATAAACAACAACAACAACAACAACAACGTCAAATAAACAACAACAACAACAACAACAATAACAACAACAATGTCAAATAAACAACAACAACAATAACAATAACAACGTCAAATAAACAACAACAACAACAACACCGTCAAATAAACAACAACAACAACATCAACAACAACAAAAACGTCAAATAAACAACAACAACAACGTCAACAACAACAACGTCAAATAAACAACAACAACAACGTCAAATAAACAATAACAACAACAACGTGAAATAAACAACAACAAAAACAACAACGTCAACAACAACAACTACGTCAAATAAACAACAACAACAACAACGTCAAATAAACAACAACAACAATAACAACGTCAAATAAACAACAACAACAACAACAACACTGTCAAATAAACAACAACAACAACAACGTCAAATAAACAATAACAACAACAACGTCAAATAAACAACAACAACAACAACGTCAAATAAACAACAACAACAACAACCTCAACAACAACAACAACGTCAAATAAACAACAACAACAACAACTATGTCAACAACAACAAAAACGTCAAATAAACAACAACAACAACAACGTCAACAAGAACAACAACAACGTCAAATAAACAACAACAAAAACAACACCGTCAACAACAACAACAATGTCAAATAAACAACAACAACAACGTCAAATAAACAACAACAACAACGTCAACAACTACAACAACAACGTCAAATAAACAACAACAACGTCAAATAAACAACAACGTCAAAAACAACAACAATGTGAAATAAACCACAACAACCATGTCAACAACAACAACATCAAATAAACAACAACAACAACAACAACGTCAACAACAACAACAACGTCAAATAAACAATAACAACAACAATAACAACGTCAAATAAACAAAAACAACAACAACACCGTCAAATAAACAACAACAACAACGTCAAATAAACAACAACAACAACAACATCAACAACAACAAAAATGTCAAATAAACAACAATAACAACAACGTCAACAACAACAACTACGTCAAATAAACAACAACAACAACGTCAAATAAACAATAACAACAACAACAACGTCAACAACAATAACGTCAAATAAACAACAACAACAACGTCAAATAAACAACAACAACAACGTCAAATAAACAACAACAACGTCAAATAAAGAACAACAACAACAACAACAACGTCAAATAAACAACAACAACGTCAACAACAACAACAATGTCCAACAACGTCAACAACAACAACAACAACAACACCGTCAACAACAACAACGTCAAATAAACAACAACAACAACGTCAAATAAACAACAACAACAACGTCAAATAAACAACAACAACAACAACAATGTCAAATAAACAACAACAACAACAACAACAATAACAACAACAACAACGTCAAATGAACAACAACAACAACAACATCAACAACAACAAAAACGTCAAATAAACAACAACAACTACAACGTCAACAACAACAACTACGTCAAATAAACAACAACAACAACGTTAAATAAACAACAACAACAATAATGTCACCCACAACAACGTCAAATAAATAACAATAACAATGTCAAATAAACAACAATACTGAAACTACGTCAAATAAACAACAACAACGTCAACAACAACAACAACAATAACAATGTCAAATAAACAACAACAACAACAACAACGTCAACAACAACAACAACAACGTCAAATAAATAACAACAACAACGTCAAATAAACAACAACAACACCGTCAACAACAACAACAACAATGTCAAATAAACAACAACAACAACGTCAAATAAACAACAACAACAACAACAACGTCAAATAAACAACAACGTCAACAACAACAACAACGTCAAATAAACAACAACAACTATGTCAACAACAACTACAACATCAAATAAACAACAACAACAACAACGTCAACAATAACAACAACGTCAAATAAACAACAACAACAACAATAACAACGTCAAATAAACAACAACAACAACAACAACAACAACACCGTCAAATAAACAACAACAACAACAACAACGTCAAATAAACAACAACAACAACAACAACGTCAAATAAACAACAACAACAACGTCAAATAAACAACAACAACAACGTCAAATAAACAATAACAACAACAACGTCAAATAAACAACAACAACAACGTCAAATAAACAACCACAACAACAACAACAACAATAACAACAACAACAACAACGTCAAATAAACAACAACATCATTAATTAAACAACAACAATAACAACAACAACAACAACGTCAAATAAACAACAACAACAACACCGTCAACAACAACAACAACGTCAACAACAACAACAACAATGTCAAATAAACAACAACAACAAAAACAACACCGTCAACAACAACAACGTCAAATAAACAACAACAACAACGTCAAATAAACAACAACAACAACGTCAAATAAACAACAACAACAACAACACTGTCAAATAAACAACAACAACAACAACAACAACAATAACAACAACAACAACGTCAAATGAACAACAACAACAACAACATCAACAACAACAAAAACGTCAAATAAACAACAACAACTACAACGTCAACAACAACAACTACGTCAAATAAACAACAACAACAACGTTAAATAAACAACAACAACAATAATGTCACCCACAACAACGTCAAATAAATAACAATAACAATGTCAAATAAACAACAATACTGAAACTACGTCAAATAAACAACAACAACGTCAACAACAACAACAACAATAACAATGTCAAATAAACAACAACAACAACAACAACGTCAACAACAACAACAACAACGTCAAATAAATAACAACAACAACGTCAAATAAACAACAACAACACCGTCAACAACAACAACAACAATGTCAAATAAACAACAACAACAACGTCAAATAAACAACAACAACAACAACAACGTCAAATAAACAACAACGTCAACAACAACAACAACGTGAAATAAACAACAACAACTATGTCAACAACAACTACAACATCAAATAAACAACAACAACAACAACGTCAACAATAACAACAACGTCAAATAAACAACAACAACAACAATAACAACGTCAAATAAACAACAACAACAACAACAACAACACCGTCAAATAAACAACAACAACAACAACAACGTCAAATAAACAACAACAACAACAACAACGTCAAATAAACAACAACAACAACGTCAAATAAACAACAACAACAACGTCAAATAAACAATAACAACAACAACGTCAAATAAACAACAACAACAACGTCAAATAAACAACCACAACAACAACAACAACAATAACAACAACAACAACAACGTCAAATAAACAACAACATCATTAATTAAACAACAACAATAACAACAACAACAACAACGTCAAATAAACAACAACAACAACACCGTCAACAACAACAACAACGTCAACAACAACAACAACAATGTCAAATAAACAACAACAACAAAAACAACACCGTCAACAACAACAACAATGTCAAATAAACAACAACAACTACGTCAAATAAACAACAACAACAACGTCAAATAAACAATAACAACAACAACAACGTCAACAACAATAACGTCAAATAAACAACAACAACAACGTCAAATAAACAACAACAACGTCAAATAAACAACAACAACGTCAAATAAAGAACAACAACAACAACAACATCAAATAAACAACAACAACAACGTCAACAACAACAACAACAATGTCAAATAAACAACAACAACAACAACAACAACAACAACACCGTCAACAACAACAACGTCAAATAAACAATAACAACAACGTCAAATAAACAACAACAACAACGTCAAATAAACAACAACAACAACAACAATGTCAAATAAACAACAACAACAACAACAATAACAACAAAAACAACAACGTCAAATGAACAACAACAACAACAACATCAACAACAACAAAAACGTCAAATAAACAACAACAACTACAACGTCAACAACAACAACTACGTCAAATAAACAACAACAACAACGTTAAATAAACAACAACAACAACAATGTCACCCACAACAACGTCAAATAAATAACAATAACAATGTCAAATAAACAACAATACTGAAACAACATCAAATAAACAACAACAACGTCAACAACAACAACAATAACAATGTCAAATAAACAACAACAACAACAACACCGTCAACAACAACAACAATGTCAAACAAACAACAACAACAACAACAACAACAACGTCAAATAAACAACAACAAGAATTATGTCAACAAGAACAACAACAACGTCAAATAAACAACAACAACATCAACAACGTCAATAATAAAAACAACGTCAAGTAAACAACAACAACAACAACAACATCAAATAAGCAACAACAACGTCAAATAAATAACAACAACAACGTCAAATAAACAACAACAAGAACGACGTCAACAACAACAACGTCAAATAAACAACAACAACGTCAAATAAACAATAACAACAACAACAATGTCAAGTAAACAACAACAACAACGTCAAATAAACAACAACAACAACAACGTCAACAACAACAACAACAACGTCAAATAAACAACAACAACAACAACAACAACGTCAAATAAACAACAACTACAACAACGTCAAATAAACAACAACAACAACAACAACAACGTCAAATAAACAACAACAACAACAACAACAATAACAACAACAATGTCAAATAAACAACAACAACAATAACAATAACAACGTCAAATAAACAACAACAACAACAACACCGTCAAATAAACAACAACAACAACATCAACAACAACAAAAACGTCAAATAAACAACAACAACAACGTCAACAACAACAACGTCAAATAAACAACAACAACAACGTCAAATAAACAATAACAACAACAACGTGAAATAAACAACAACAAAAACAACAACGTCAACAACAACAACTACGTCAAATAAACAACAACAACAACAACGTCAAATAAACAACAACAACAATAACAACGTCAAATAAACAACAACAACAACAACAACACTGTCAAATAAACAACAACAACAACAACGTCAAATAAACAATAACAACAACAACGTCAAATAAACAACAACAACAACAACGTCAAATAAACAACAACAACAACAACCTCAACAACAACAACAACGTCAAATAAACAACAACAACAACAACTATGTCAACAACAACAAAAACGTCAAATAAACAACAACAACAACAACGTCAACAAGAACAACAACAACGTCAAATAAACAACAACAAAAACAACACCGTCAACAACAACAACAATGTCAAATAAACAACAACAACAACGTCAAATAAACAACAACAACAACGTCAACAACTACAACAACAACGTCAAATAAACAACAACAACGTCAAATAAACAACAACGTCAAAAACAACAACAATGTGAAATAAACCACAACAACCATGTCAACAACAACAACATCAAATGAACAACAACAACAACAACATCAACAACAACAAAAACGTCAAATAAACAACAACAACTACAACGTCAACAACAACAACTACGTCAAATAAACAACAACAACAACGTTAAATAAACAACAACAACAATAATGTCACCCACAACAACGTCAAATAAATAACAATAACAATGTCAAATAAACAACAATACTGAAACTACGTCAAATAAACAACAACAACGTCAACAACAACAACAACAATAACAATGTCAAATAAACAACAACAACAACAACAACGTCAACAACAACAACAACAACGTCAAATAAATAACAACAACAACGTCAAATAAACAACAACAACACCGTCAACAACAACAACAACAATGTCAAATAAACAACAACAACAACGTCAAATAAACAACAACAACAACAACAACGTCAAATAAACAACAACGTCAACAACAACAACAACGTGAAATAAACAACAACAACTATGTCAACAACAACTACAACATCAAATAAACAACAACAACAACAACGTCAACAATAACAACAACGTCAAATAAACAACAACAACAACAATAACAACGTCAAATAAACAACAACAACAACAACAACAACACCGTCAAATAAACAACAACAACAACAACAACGTCAAATAAACAACAACAACAACAACAACGTCAAATAAACAACAACAACAACGTCAAATAAACAACAACAACAACGTCAAATAAACAATAACAACAACAACGTCAAATAAACAACAACAACAACGTCAAATAAACAACCACAACAACAACAACAACAATAACAACAACAACAACAACGTCAAATAAACAACAACATCATTAATTAAACAACAACAATAACAACAACAACAACAACGTCAAATAAACAACAACAACAACACCGTCAACAACAACAACAACGTCAACAACAACAACAACAATGTCAAATAAACAACAACAACAAAAACAACACCGTCAACAACAACAACGTCAAATAAACAACAACAACAACGTCAAATAAACAACAACAACAACGTCAAATAAACAACAACAACAACAACAATGTCAAATAAACAACAACAACAACAACAACAACAATAACAACAACAACAACGTCAAATGAACAACAACAACAACAACATCAACAACAACAAAAACGTCAAATAAACAACAACAACTACAACGTCAACAACAACAACTACGTCAAATAAACAACAACAACAACGTTAAATAAACAACAACAACAATAATGTCACCCACAACAACGTCAAATAAATAACAATAACAATGTCAAATAAACAACAATACTGAAACTACGTCAAATAAACAACAACAACGTCAACAACAACAACAACAATAACAATGTCAAATAAACAACAACAACAACAACAACGTCAACAACAACAACAACAACGTCAAATAAATAACAACAACAACGTCAAATAAACAACAACAACACCGTCAACAACAACAACAACAATGTCAAATAAACAACAACAACAACGTCAAATAAACAACAACAACAACAACAACGTCAAATAAACAACAACGTCAACAACAACAACAACGTGAAATAAACAACAACAACTATGTCAACAACAACTACAACATCAAATAAACAACAACAACAACAACGTCAACAATAACAACAACGTCAAATAAACAACAACAACAACAATAACAACGTCAAATAAACAACAACAACAACAATAACAACAACACCGTCAAATAAACAACAACAACAACAACGTCAAATAAACAACAACAACAACAACAACGTCAAATAAACAACAACAACAACGTCAAATAAACAACAACAACAACGTCAAATAAACAATAACAACAACAACGTCAAATAAACAACAACAACAACGTCAAATAAACAACCACAACAACAACAACAACAATAACAACAACAACAACAACGTCAAATAAACAACAACATCATTAATTAAACAACAACAATAACAACAACAACAACAACGTCAAATAAACAACAACAACAACACCGTCAACAACAACAACAACGTCAACAACAACAACAACAATGTCAAATAAACAACAACAATAAAAACAACACCGTCAACAACAACAACAATGTCAAATAAACAACAACAACAACAACAACGTCAAATAAACAACAACAAGAATTATGTCAACAAGAACAACAACAACGTCAAATAAACAACAACAACAACAACAACAACGTCAATAATAAAAACAACGTCAAGTAAACAACAACAACAACAACAACAACGTCAAATAAGCAACAACAACAACAACAACGTCAAATAAACAACAACAACAACGTCAAATAAACAACAACAAGAACGACGTCAACAACAACAACGTCAAATAAACAACAACAACGTCAAATAAACAATAACAACAACAATAATGTCAAGTAAACAACAACAACAACGTCAAATAAACAACAACAACAACAACGTCAACAACAACAACAACAACAACGTCAAATAAACAACAACAACAACAACAACGCCAATAAACAACAACAACAACAACGTCAAATAAACAACAACAACAACAACAACGTCAAATAAACAACAACAACAACAACAACAATAACAACAACAATGTCAAATAAACAACAACAACAACAACAACACCGTCAACAACAACAACAATGTCAAATAAACAACAACACCAACGTCAAATAAACAACAACAACAACAACAACGTCAACAACAACAACAACGTCAAATAAACAACAACAACAACAACAACGTCAAATAAACAACAACAACAAAAACGTCAAATAAACAACAACAACAACAACAACAACAACAACGTCAAGTAAACAACAACAACAACGTTAAATAAACAATAACAACAACGACGTCAAATAAACAACAACAAAAACAACAACGTCAACAACAACAACTACGTCAAATAAACAACAACAACAACAACGTCAAATAAACAACAACAACAATAACAACGTCAAATAAACAACAACAACAACAACAACACTGTCAAATAAACAACAACAACAACAACGTCAAATAAACAACAACAACGTCAAATAAACAACAACAACAACAACAACGTCAAATAAACAACAACAACAACAACAACCTCAACAACAACAACAACGTCAAATAAACAACAACAACAACAACTATGTCAACAACAACAAAAACGTCAAATAAACAACAACAACAACAACATCAACAAGAACAACAACAACGTCAAATAAACAACAACAACAACAACGTCAAATAAACAACAACAACAACAACAACACCGTCAACAACAACAACAATGTCAAATAAACAACAACAACAACGTCAAATAAACAACAACAACAACGTCAACAACTACAACAACAACGTCAAATAAACAACAACAACGTCAAATAAACAACAACGTCAAAAACAACAACAATGTGAAATAAACCACAACAACCATGTCAACAACAACAACATCAAATAAACAACAACAACAACAACGTCAACAACAACAACAACAACGTCAAATAAACAATAACAACAACAATAACAACGTCAAATAAACAACAACAACAACAACACCGTCAAATAAACAACAACAACAACGTCAAATAAACAACAACAACAACAACAACAACATCAACAACAACAAAAATGTCAAATAAACAACAATAACAACAACGTCAACAACAACAACTACGTCAAATAAACAACAACAACAACGTCAAATAAACAATAACAACAACAACAACGTCAACAACAATAACGTCAAATAAACAACAACAACAACGTCAAATAAACAACAACAACGTCAAATGAACAACAACAACGTCAAATAAAGAACAACAACAACAACAACGTCAAATAAACAACAACAACGTCAACAACAACAACAACAATGTCAAATAAACAACAACAACAACCACAACAACACCGTCAACAACAACAACGTCAAATAAACAACAACAACAACGTCATATAAACAACAACAACAACAACAATGTCAAATAAACAACAACAACAACAACAACAACAATAACAACAACAACAACGTCAAATGAACAACATCAACAACAACATCAACAACAACAAAAACGTCAAATAAACAACAACAACTACAACGTCAACAACAACAACTACGTCAAATAAACAACAACAACAACGTTAAATAAACAACAACAACAACAATGTCACCCACAACAACGTCAAATAAATAACAATAACAATGTCAAATAAACAACAATACTGAAACAACGTCAAATAAACAACAACAACGTCAACAACAACAACAATAACAATGTCAAATAAACAACAACAACAACAACGTCAACAACAACAACAACAACAACGTCAAATAAATAACAACAATAACGTCAAATAAACAACAACAACACCGTCAACAACAACAACAACAATGTCAAATAAACAACAACAACAACGTCAAATAAACAACAACAACAACAACGTCAAATAAACAACAACGTCAACAACAACAACAACGTGAAATAAACAACAACAACTATGTCAACAACAACTACAACATCAAATAAACAACAACAACAACAACAACGTCAACAATAACAACAACGTCAAATAAACAACAACAACAACAATAACAACGTCAAATAAACAACAACAACAACAACAACACCGTCAAATAAACAACAACAACAACGTCAAATAAACAACAACAACAACAACGTCAAATAAACAACAACAACAACGTCAACAACTACAACAACAACGTCAAATAAACAACAACTACGTCAAATAAACAACAACGTCAAAAACAACAACAATGTGAAATAAACCACACCAACCATGTCAACAACAACAACATCAAATAAACAACAATAACAACAACGTCAACAACAACAATAACAACAACAATAACAATGTCAAATAAACAACAACAACAACAACACCGTCAAATAAACAACAACAACAACGTCAAATAAACAACAACAACAACAACAACATCAACAACAACAAAAATGTCAAATAAACAACAATAACAACAACGTCAACAACAACAACTACGTCAATTAAACAACAACAACAACGTCAAATAAACAATAACAACAACAACAACGTCAACAACAATAACGTCAAATAAACAACAACAACAACAACGTCAAATAAACAACAACAACGTCAAATAAACAACAACAACGTCAAATAAAGAACAACAACAACAACAACAACGTCAAATAAACAACAACAACGTCAACAACAACAACAACAACAATGTCAAATAAACAACAACAACAACAACAACAACAACACCGTCAACAACAACAACGTCAAATAAACAACAACAACAACGTCAAATAAACAACAACAACAACGTCAAATAAACAACAACAACAACAACAATGTCAAATAAACAACAACAACAACAACAATAACAACAACAACAACGTCAAATGAACAACAACAACAACATCAACAACAACAAAAACGTCAAATAAACAACAACAACTACAACGTCAACAACAACAACTACGTCAAATAAACAACAACAACAACGTTAAATAAACAACAACAACAACAATGTCACCCACAACAACGTCAAATAAATAACAATAACAATGTCAAATATACAACAATACTGAAACAACGTCAAATAAACAACAACAACGTCAACAACAACAACAATAACAATGTCAAATAAACAACAACAACAACAACAACGTCAACAACAACAACAACGTCAAATAAATAACAACAACAACGTCAAATAAACAACAACAACACCGTCAACAACAACAACAACAATGTCAAATAAACAACAACAACAACGTCAAATAAACAACAACAACAACAACAACAACGTCAAATAAACAACAACGTCAACAACAACAACAACGTGAAATAAACAACAACAACTATGTCAACAATAACTACAACATCAAATAAACAACAACAACAACAACGTCAACAATAACAACAACGTCAAATAAACAAGAACAACAACAATAACAACGTCAAATAAACAACAACAACAACAACACCGTCAAATAAACAACAACAACAACGTCAAATAAACAACAACAACAACAACGTCAAATAAACAACAACAACAACGTCAAATAAACAACAACAACAACGTCAAATAAACAATAACAACAACAACGTCAATTAAACAACAACAACAACGTCAAATAAACAACCACAACAACAACAACAACAATAACAACAACAACAACGTCAAATAAATAACAACATCATTAATTAAACAACAACAATAACAACAACAACAACAACAACGTCAAATAAACAACAACAACAACAACAACACCGTCAACAACAACAACAACGTCAACAACAACAACAATGTCAAATAAACAACACCGTCAACAACAACAACAATGTCAAATAAACAACAACAACAACAACAACAACGTCAAATAAACAACAACAACAATTATGTCAACAACAACAACAACAACGTCAAATAAACAACAACAACAACAACGTCAATAATAAAAACAACGTCAAGTAAACAACAACAACAACAACAACAACGTCAAATAAGCAACAACAACAACAACAACGTCAAATAAATAACAACAACAACGTCAAATAAATAACAACAAGAACGACGTCAACAACAACAACGTCAAATAAACAACAATAACAACAATGTCAAATAAACAACAACAACAACAACAATAACAACAACAACAACGTCAAATGAACAACAACCACAACAACATCAACAACAACAAAAACGTCAAATAAACAACAACAACTACAACGTCAACAACAACAACTACGCCAAATAAACAACAACAACAACGTTAAATAAACAACAACAACAACAATGTCACCCATAACAACGTCAAATAAATAACAATAACAATGTCAAATAAACAACAATACTAAAACAACGTCAAATAAACAACAACAACTACAACAACAATGTCAATAACAACAACAATAACAATGTCAAATAAACAACAACAACAACAACGTCAACAACAACAACAACAACGTCAAATAAATAACAACAACAACGTCAAATAAACAACAACAACACCGTCAACAACAACAACAATGTCAAATAAACAACAATAACAATGTCATATAAACAACAACAACAACAACGTCAACAACAACAACAACGTCAAATAAACAACAACAACAACAACGTCAAATAAACAACAACGTCAACAACAACAACAACGTGAAATAAACACCAACAACTATGTCAACAACAACTACAACATCAAATAAACAACAACAACAACAACGTCAACAATAACAACAACGTCAAATAAACAACAACAACAACAATAACTACGTCAAATAAACAACAACAACAACAACAACAACACCGTCAAATAAACAACAACAACAACAACGTCAAATAAACAACAACAACAACAACAACGTCAAATAAACAACAACAACAACAACGTCAAATAAACAATAACAACAACAACGTCAAATAAACAACAACAACAACAACGTCAAATAAACAACAACAACAACAACAATAACAACAACAAAAACAACGTCAAATAAACAACAACAACATTAATAAAACAACAACAATAACAACAACAACAACAACAACGTCAAATAAACAACAACAACAACAACAACAACACCGTCAAATAAACAACAACAACAACAACAACAACCACACCGTCAACAACAACAACAACGTCAACAACAACAACAATGTCAAATAAACAACAACAACAACAACGACAACACCGTCAACAACAACAACAACAACAACGTCAAATAAACAACAACAACAATTATGTCAACAACAACAACAACAACGTCAAATAAATAACAACAACAACAACGTCAATAATAACAACAACGTCAAGTAAACAACAACAACAACAACGACAACGTCAAATAAACAACAACAACAACGTCAAATAAATAACAACAATAACATCAAATAAACAACAACAAGAACAACGTCAACAACAACAACGTCAAATAAACAACAACAACAACAACATCAACAACAACACTAACAACGTCAAATAAACAACAACAACAACAACGTCAAATAAACAATAACAACAACAACAATGTCAAATAAACAACAACAACAACGTAAAATAAACAACAACAACAACAATAACGTCAACAACAACAACAACGTCAAATAAACAACAACAACAACAACGTCAAATAAACAACAACAACAACAACAACGTCAAATAAACAACAACAACAACAACAACGTCAAATAAACAACAACAACAACAACAACAACAATAATAACAACAACAATGTCAAATAAACAACAACAACAACAACAACCACACCATCAACAACAACAACAATGTCAAATAAACAACAACAACAACGTCAAATAAACAACAACAACAACAACGTCAACAACAACAACAACGTCAAATAAACAACAACAACAACAACAACGTCAAATAAACAACAACAACAACAATAACAACAACAACAACGTCAAATAAACAACAACAACAACAACGTCAAATAAACAATAACAACAACAACGTCAAATAAACAACAACAAAAACAACAACGTCAACAACAACAACTACGTCAAATAAACAACAACAACGTCAATTAAACAACAACAACAATAACAACGTCAAATAAACAACAACAACAACACTGTCAAATAAACAACAACAACAACAACGTCAAATAAACAACAACAACAACAACGTCAAATAAACAACAACAACAACAACGTCAAATAAACAACAACAACAACAACCTCAACAACAACAACAACGTCAAATAAACAACAACAACAACAATTATGTCAACAACAACAAAAACGTCAAATAAACAACAACAACACCAACAACAACAACGTCAACAAGAACAACAACAACGTCAAATAAACAACAACAACAACAACAACGTCAAATAAACAACAACAACAACAATACCGTCAAATAATCAACAACAACGTCAAATAAAGAACAACAACAACAACACCGTCAACAACAACAACAATGTCAAATAAACAACAACAACAACAACATCAAATAAACAACAACAACAACGTCAACAACAACAACAACAACGTCAAATAAACAACAACAACAACGTCAAATAAACAACAACGTCAAAAACAACAACAATGTGAAATAAACCACAACAACCATGTCAACAACAACAACATCAAATAAACAACAACAACAACGTCAACAACAACAACGTCAAATAAACAACAACAACAACAATAACAACGTCAAATAAACAACAACAACAACAACAACAACACCGTCAAATAAACAGCAACAACGTCAAATAAACAACAACAACAACAACATCAACAACAACAAAAACGTCAAATAAACAACAATAACAACAACGTCAACAACAACAACTACGTCAAATAAACAACAACAACAACAACGTCAAATAAACAATAACAACAACAACAACGTCAACAACAATAACGTCAAATAAACAACAACAACAACGTCAAATACACAACAACAACGTCAAATAAACAACAACAACGTCAAATAAAGAACAACAACAACAACAACAACAACGTCAACAACAACAACAACAATGTCAAATAAACAACAACAACAACAACGTCAACAACAACAACAACAACGTCAAATAAATAACAACAACAACGTCAAATAAACAACAACAACACCGTCAACAACAACAACAACAATGTCAAATAAACAACAACAACAACGTCAAATAAACAACAACAACAACAACAACGTCAAATAAACAACAACGTCAACAACAACAACAACGTGAAATAAACAACAACAACTATGTCAACAACAACTACAACATCAAATAAACAACAACAACAACAACGTCAACAATAACAACAACGTCAAATAAACAAGAACAACAACAATAACAACGTCAAATAAACAACAACAACAACAACACCGTCAAATAAACAACAACAACAACGTCAAATAAACAACAACAACAACAACGTCAAATAAACAACAACAACAACGTCAAATAAACAACAACAACAACGTCAAATAAACAATAACAACAACAACGTCAATTAAACAACAACAACAACGTCAAATAAACAACCACAACAACAACAACAACAATAACAACAACAACAACGTCAAATAAATAACAACATCATTAATTAAACAACAACAATAACAACAACAACAACAACAACGTCAAATAAACAACAACAACAACAACAACACCGTCAACAACAACAACAACGTCAACAACAACAACAATGTCAAATAAACAACACCGTCAACAACAACAACAATGTCAAATAAACAACAACAACAACAACAACAACGTCAAATAAACAACAACAACAATTATGTCAACAACAACAACAACAACGTCAAATAAACAACAACAACAACAACGTCAATAATAAAAACAACGTCAAGTAAACAACAACAACAACAACAACGTCAAATAAGCAACAACAACAACAACGTCAAATAAATAACAACAACAACGTCAAATAAATAACAACAAGAACGACGTCAACAACAACAACGTCAAATAAACAACAATAACAACAATGTCAAATAAACAACAACAACAACAATAACAACAACAACAACGTCAAATGAACAACAACCACAACAACATCAACAACAACAAAAACGTCAAATAAACAACAACAACTACAACGTCAACAACAACAACTACGCCAAATAAACAACAACAACAACGTTAAATAAACAACAACAACAACAATGTCACCCATAACAACGTCAAATAAATAACAATAACAATGTCAAATAAACAACAATACTAAAACAACGTCAAATAAACAACAACAACTACAACAACAATGTCAATAACAACAACAATAACAATGTCAAATAAACAACAACAACAACAACGTCAACAACAACAACAACAACGTCAAATAAATAACAACAACAACGTCAAATAAACAACAACAACACCGTCAACAACAACAACAATGTCAAATAAACAACAATAACAATGTCATATAAACAACAACAACAACAACGTCAACAACAACAACAACGTCAAATAAACAACAACAACAACAACGTCAAATAAACAACAACGTCAACAACAACAACAACGTGAAATAAACAACAACAACTATGTCAACAACAACTACAACATCAAATAAACAACAACAACAACAACGTCAACAATAACAACAACGTCAAATAAACAACAACAACAACAATAACTACGTCAAATAAACAACAACAACAACAACAACAACACCGTCAAATAAACAACAACAACAACAACGTCAAATAAACAACAACAACAACAACAACGTCAAATAAACAACAACAACAACAACAACAACGTCAAATAAACAATAACAACAACAACGTCAAATAAACAACAACAACAACAACGTCAAATAAACAACAACAACAACAACAATAACAACAACAAAAACAACGTCAAATAAACAACAACAACATTAATAAAACAACAACAATAACAACAACAACAACAACAACGTCAAATAAACAACAACAACAACAACAACAACACCGTCAAATAAACAACAACAACAACAACAACAACAACACCGTCAACAACAACAACAACGTCAACAACAACAACAATGTCAAATAAACAACAACAACAACAACGACAACACCGTCAACAACAACAACAACAACAACAACGTCAAATAAACAACAACAACAATTATGTCAACAACAACAACAACAACGTCAAATAAATAACAACAACAACAACGTCAATAATAACAACAACGTCAAGTAAACAACAACAACAACAACGACAACGTCAAATAAACAACAACAACAACGTCAAATAAATAACAACAATAACATCAAATAAACAACAACAAGAACAACGTCAACAACAACAACGTCAAATAAACAACAACAACAACAACATCAACAACAACACTAACAACGTCAAATAAACAACAACAACAACAACGTCAAATAAACAATAACAACAACAACAATGTCAAATAAACAACAACAACAACGTCAAATAAACAACAACAACAATAACGTCAACAACAACAACAACGTCAAATAAACAACAACAACAACAACAACGTCAAATAAACAACAACAACAACAACGTCAAATAAACAACAACAACAACAACGTCAAATAAACAACAACAACAACAACAACAATAATAACAACAACAATGTCAAATAAACAACAACAACAACAACAACCACACCGTCAACAACAACAACAATGTCAAATAAACAACAACAACAACGTCAAATAAACAACAACAACAACAACAACGTCAACAACAACAACAACGTCAAATAAACAACAACAACAACAATAACAACAACAACAACGTCAAATAAACAACAACAACAACAACGTCAAATAAACAACAACAACAACAATAACAACAACAACAACGTCAAATAAACAACAACAACAACAACGTCAAATAAACAATAACAACAACAACGTCAAATAAACAACAACAAAAACAACAACGTCAACAACAACAACTACGTCAAATAAACAACAACAACGTCAATTAAACAACAACAACAATAACAACGTCAAATAAACAACAACAACAACACTGTCAAATAAACAACAACAACAACAACGTCAAATAAACAACAACAACAACAACGTCAAATAAACAACAACAACAACAACAACGTCAAATAAACAACAACAACAACAACCTCAACAACAACAACAACGTCAAATAAACAACAACAACAACAATTATGTCAACAACAACAAAAACGTCAAATAAACAACAACAACACCAACAACAACAACGTCAACAAGAACAACAACAACGTCAAATAAACAACAACAACAACAACAACGTCAAATAAACAACAACAACAACAATACCGTCAAATAATCAACAACAACGTCAAATAAAGAACAACAACAACAACACCGTCAACAACAACAACAATGTCAAATAAACAACAACAACAACAACATCAAATAAACAACAACAACAACGTCAACAACAACAACAACAACGTCAAATAAACAACAACAACAACGTCAAATAAACAACAACGTCAAAAACAACAACAATGTGAAATAAACCACAACAACCATGTCAACAACAACAACATCAAATAAACAACAACAACAACGTCAACAACAACAACGTCAAATAAACAACAACAACAACAATAACAACGTCAAATAAACAACAACAACAACAACAACACCGTCAAATAAACAACAACAACGTAAAATAAACAACAACAACAACAACATTAACAACAACAACTACGTCAAATAAACAACAACAACAACGTCAAATAAACAATAACAACAACAACAACGTCAACAACAATAACGTCAAATAAACAACAACAACAACGTCAAATACACAACAACAACGTCAAATAAACAACAACAACGTCAAATAAAGAACAACAACAACAACAACAACAACGTCAACAACAACAACAACAATGTCAAATAAACAACAACAACAACAACACCGTTAACAACAACAACGTCAAATAAACAACAACAACAACAACAATGTCAAATAAACAACAACAACAACAACAATAACAACAACAACAACGTCAAATGAACAACAACAACAACATCGACAACAACAACAAAAACGTCAAATAAACAACAACAACTACAACGTCAACAACAACAACTACGTCAAATAAACAACAACAACGTTAAATAAACAACAACAACAATGTCACCCACAACAACGTCAAATAAATAGCAATAACAATGTCAAATAAAAAACAATACTAAAACAACGTCAAATAAACAACAACAACTACAACAACAACGTCAACAACAACAACAATAACAATGTTAAATAGACAACAACAACAACAACGTCAACAACAACAACCACAACGTCAAATAAATAACAACAACAACGTCAAATAAACAACAACAACACCGTCAACAACAACAACAACAACGTCATATAAACAACAACAACAACAACGTCAACAACAACAACAACGTCAAATAAACAACAACAACAACAACGCCAAATAAACAACAACGTCAACAACAACAACAACGTGAAATAAACAACAACAACTATGTCAACAACAACTACAACATCAAATAAACAACAATAACAACAATAACAACAACGTCAAATAAACAACAACAACAACAATAACAACGTCAAATAAACAACAACAACAACAACAACAACAACAACGCCGTCAAATATACAACAACAACAACAACGTCAAATAAACAACAACAACAACAACGTCAAATAAACAACAACAACAACGTCAAATAAACAACAACAACAACGTCAAATAAACAATAACAACAACAACGTCAAATAAACAACAACAACAACGTCAAATAAACAACCACAACAACAACAACAACAATAACAACAACAACTACAACGTCAAATAAACAACAACAACAACGTCAAATAAACAACCACAACAACAACAACAACAATAACAACAACAACAACAACGTCAAATAAACAACAACATCATTAATTAAACAACAAGAATAACAACAACAACAACAACATCAAATAAACAACAACAACAACAACACCGTCAACAACAACAACAATGTCAAATAAACAACAACAACAACAACAACAACGTCAAATAAACAACAACAATAATTATGTCAACAACAACAACAACAACGTCAAATAAACAACAACAACTACAACATCAATAATAAAAACAACGTCAAGTAAACAACAACAATAACAACAACGTCAAATAAGCAACAACAACAACAACAACATCAAATAAATAACAATAACAACGTCAAATAAACAACAACAAGAACGACGTCAATAACAACAACGTCAAATAAACAACAACAACGTCAAATAAACAACAACAACAACAACATCAACAACAACAACAACAACGTCAAATAAACAACAACAACAACAACGTCAAATAAACAATAACAACAACAACAATGTCAAGTAAACAACAACAACAACGTCAAATAAACAACAACAACAACAACGTCAAATAAACAACAACAACAACAACGTCAAATAAACAACAACAACAACAACGTCAAATAAACAACAACAACAACAACAACGTCAAATAAACAACAACAACAACAACGTCAAATAAACAACAACAACAACAACGTCAAATAAACAACAACAACAACAACGTCAAATAAACAATAACAACAACAACGTCAAATAAACAACAACAAAAACAACAACGTCAACAACAACAACTACGTCAAATAAACAACAACAACAACAACGTCAAATAAACAACAACAACAATAACAACGTCAAATAAACAACAACAACAACAACACTGTCAAATAAACAACAACAACAACAACGTCAAATAAACAACAACAACAACAACAACGTCAAATAAACAACAACAACAACAACAACGTCAAATAAACAACAACAACAACAACCTCAACAACAACAACAACGTCAAATAAACAACAACAACAACAACTATGTCAACAACAACAAAAACGTCAAATAAACAACAACAACAACAACAACGTCAACAAGAACAACAACAACGTCAAATAAACAACAACAACAACAACACCGTCAACAACAACAACAATGTCAAATAAACAACAACAACAACGTCAAATAAACAACAACAACAACGTCAACAACAACAACAACGTCAAATAAACAACAACAACAACAACGTCAAATAAACAACAACGTCAAAAACAACAACAATGTGAAATAAACCACAACAACCATGTCAACAACAACAACATCAAATAAACAACAACAACAACAACGTCAACAACAACAACAACGTCAAATAAACAACAACAACAACAACAATAACAACGTCAAATAAACAACAACAACAACAACAGCGTCAAATAAACAACAACAACAACGTCAAATAAACAACAACAACAACAACATCAACAATAACAAAAACGTCAAATAAACAACAATAACAACAACGTTAACAACAACAACTACGTCAAATAAACAACAACAACAACAACGTCAAATAAACAACAACAACGTCAAATAAAGAACAACAACAACAACAACAACGTCAAATAAACAACAACAACGTCAACAACAACAACAACAATGTCAAATAAACAACAACAACAACAACAACAACAACACCGTCAACAACAACAACGTCAAATAAACAACAACAACAACGTCAAATAAACAACAACAACAACGTCAAATAAACAACAACAACAACAACAATGTCAAATAAACAACAACAACAACAACGTCAAATAACAACAACAACAACATCAAATGAACAACAACCACAACAACATCAACAACAACAAAAACGTCAAATAAACAACAACAACTACAACGTCAACAACAACAACTACGTCATATAAACAACAACAACAACGTTAAATAAACAACAACAACAACAATGTCACCCACAACAACGTCAAATAAATAACAATAACAATGTCAAATAAACAACAATACTAAAACAATGTCAAATAAACAACAACAACTACAACCACAACGTCAATAACAACAACAATAACAATGTCAAATAAACAACAACAACAACAACAACGTCAAATAAACAATAACAACAACAACGTCAAATAAACAACAACAACAACGTCAAATAAACAACAACAATAACAACAATAACAACAACAACAACAACGTCAAATAAACAACAACAACATTAATAAAACAACAACAATAACAACAACAACAACGTCAAATAAACAACAACAACAACAACAACACCGTCAACAACAACAACAACGTCAACAACAACAACAATGTCAAATAAACAACAACAACAACAACACCGTCAACAACAACAACAACAACAACAACATCAAATAAACAACAACAACAATCATGTCAACAACAACAACAACAACGTCAAATAAACAACAACAACAACAACGTCAATAATAACAACAACGTCAAGTAAACAACAACAACAACAACAACAACGTCAAATAAACAACAACAACAACAACAACGTCAAATAAATAACAACAACAACGTCAAATAAACAACAACAAGAACAACGTCAACAACAACAACGTCAAATAAACAACAACAACAACAACATCAACAACAACACTAACAACGTCAAATAAACAACAACAACAACAACAACGTCAAATAAACAATAACAACAACAACAATGTCAAATAAACAATAACAACAACAACAATGTCAAATAAACAACAACAACAACAACGTCAACAACAACAACAACAACGTCAAATAAACAACAACAACAACAACAACAACGTCAAATAAACAACAACAACAACAACGTCAAATAAACAACAACAACAACAACAACGTCAAATAAACAACAACAACAACAACAATAACAACAACAATGTCAGATAAACAACAACAACAACAACAACAACACCGTCAACAACAACAACAATGTCAAATAAACAACAACAACAACGTCAAATAAACAACAACAACATCAACGTCAACAACAACAACAACGTCAAATAAACAACAACAACAACAACAACGTCAAATAAACAACAACAACAACAACGTCAAATAAACAACAACAACAACAACAACGTCAAATAAACAACAACAACAACGTCAAATAAACAATAACAACAACAACGTCAAATAAACAACAACAAAAACAACAACGTCAACAACAACAACTACGTCAAATAAACAACAACAACAACAACGTCAAATAAACAACAACAACAATAACAACGTCAAATAAACAACAACAACAACAACAACACTGTCAAATAAACAACAACAACAACAACGTCAAATTAACAACAACAACAACGTCAAATAAACAACAACAACAACAACAACGTCAAATAAACAACAACAACAACAACCTCAACAACAACAACAACGTCAAATAAACAACAACAACAACAACTATGTCAACAACAACAAAAACGTCAAATAAACAACAACAACAACGTCAACAAGAACAACAACAACGTCAAATAAACAACAACAACAACAATGTCAAATAAACAACAACAACAACAACACCGTCAACAACAACAACAATGTCAAATAAACAACAACAACAACGTCAAATAAACAACAACAACAACGTCAACAACAACAACTACAACGTCAAATAAACAACAACAACAACAACGTCAAATAAACAACAACGTCAAAAACAACAACAATGTGAAATAAACCACAACAACCATGTCAACAACAACAACATCAAATAAACAACAACAACAACAACGTCAACAACAAAAACAACGTCAAATAAACAACAACAACAACAATAACAACGTCAAATAAACAACAACAACACTGTCAAATAAACAACAACAACAACAACGTCAAATAAACAACAACAACAACAACATCAACAAGAACAAAAACGTCAAATAAACAACAATAACAACAACGTTAACAACAACAACTACGTCAAATAAACAACAACAACAACGTCAAATAAACAATAACAACAACAACAACTTCAACAACAATAACGTCAAATAAACAACAACAACAACGTCAAATAAACAACAACAACGTCAAATAAACAACAACAACAACAACAACGTCAAATAAACAACAACAACGTCAACAACAACAACAACAATGTCAAATAAACAACAACAACAACAACAACAACAACACCGTCAACAACAACAACGTCAAATAAACAACAACAACAACGTCAAATAAACAACAACAACAACGTCAAATAAACAACAACAACAACAACAATGTCAAATAAACAACAACAACAACAATGTCAAATAACAAAACAACAACGTCAAATGAACAACAGCCACAACAACATAAACAACAACATAAACGTCAAATAAACAACAACAACTACAACGTCAACAACAACAACTACGTCAAATAAACAACAACAACAACGTTAAATAAACAACAACAACAACAACAATGTCACCCACAACAACGTCAAATAAATAACAATAACAATGTCAAATAAACAACAATACTAAAACAACGTCAAATAAACAACAACAACTACAACCACAACGTCAATAACAACAACAATAACAATGTCAAATAAACAACAACAACAACAACGTCAAATAAACAATAACAACAACAACGTCAAATAAACAACAACAACAACGTCAAATAAACAACAACAACAACAATAACAACAACAACAACAACAACAACGTCAAATAAACAACAACAACATTAATAAAACAACAACAATAACAACAACAACAACAACAACGTCAAATAAACAACAACAACAACAACACCGTCAACAACAACAACAACGTCAACAACAACAACAATGTCAAATAAACAACAACAACAACAACAACACCGTCAACAACAACAACAACAACAACGTCAAATAAACAACAACAACAATTATGTCAACAACAACAACAACAACGTCAAATAAACAACAACAACAACAACGTCAATAATAACAACAACGTCAAGTAAACAACAACAACAACAACAACAACAACGTCAAATAAACAACAACAACAACAACGTCAAATAAATAACAACAACAACGTCAAATAAACAACAACAAGAACGACGTCAACAACAACAACGTCAAATAAACAACGACAACAACAACATCAACAACAACACTAACAACGTTAAATAAACAACAACAACAACAACAACGTCAAATAAACAATAACAACAACAACAATGTCAAATAAACAACAACAACAACGTCAAATAAACAACAACAACAACGTCAACAACAACAACAACAACGTCAAATAAACAACAACAACAACAACAACATTAAATAAACAACAACAACAACAACGTCAAATAAACAACAACAACAACAACAACGTCAAATAAACAACAACAACAACAACAACAATAACAACAACAATGTCAGATAAACAACAACAACAACAACGACACCGTCAACAACAACAACAATGTCAAATAAACAACAACAACAACGTCAAATAAACAACAACAACAACAACGTCAACAATAACAACAACGTCAAATAAACAACAACAACAACAACAACAACAACGTCAAATAAACAACAACAAAAACAACAACGTCAAATAAACAACAACAACAACAATAACAACAACAACAACGTCAAATAAACAACAACAACAACAACGTCAAATAACCAATAACAACAACAACGTCAAATAAACAACAACAAAAACAACAACGTCAACAACAACAACTACGTCAAATAAACAACAACAACAACAACAACGTCAAATAAACAACAACAACAATAACAACGTCAAGTAAACAACAACAACAACAACACTGTCAAATAAACAACAACAACAACAACGTCAAATAAACAACAACAACAACAACGTCAAATAAACAACAACAACAACAACGTCAAATAAACAACAACAACAATATCCTCAACAACAACAACAACGTCAAATAAACAACAACAACAACAACTATGTCAACAACAACAAAAACGTCAAATAAACAACAACAACAACAACAACAACGTCAACAAGAACAACAACAACGTCAAATAAACAACAACAAAAACAACAACGTGAAATAAACAACAACAACAACAACCTCAACAACAACAACAACGTCAAATAAACAACAACAACAACAACTATGTCAACAACAACAAAAACGTCAAATAAACAACAACAACAACAACGTCAACAAGAACAACAACAACGTCAAATAAACAAAAACAACAACAACAACGTCAAATAAACAACAACAACAACAACACCGTCAACAACAACAACAATGTCAAATAAACAACAACAACAACGTCAAATAAACAACAACAACAACGTCAACAACAACAACAACAACGTCAAATAAACAACAACAACAACGTCAAATAAACAACAACGTCAAAAACAACAACAATGTGAAATAAACCACAACAACCATGTCAACAACAACAACATCAAATAAACAACAACAACAACAACGTCAACAACAACAACAACGTCAAATAAACAACAACAACAACAATAACAACGTCAAATAAACAACAACAACAACAACACCGTCAAATAAACAACAACAACAACGTCAAATAAACAACAACAACAACAACATCAACAAGAACAAAAACGTCAAATAAACAACAATAACAACAACGTTAACAACAACAACTACGTCAAATAAACAACAACAACAACAACGTCAAATAAACAATAACAACAACAACAACGTCAACAACAATAACGTCAAATAAACAACAACAACAACGTCAAATAAACAACAACAACGTCAAATAAACAACAACAACGTCAAATAAAGAACAACAACAACAACAACAACGTCAACAACAACAACAACAATGTCAAATAAACAACAACAACAACAACAACACCGTCAACAACAACAACGTCAAATAAACAACAACAACAACGTCAAATAAACAACAACAACAACAACAATGTCAAATAAACAACAACAACAACGTCAAATAACAACAACAACAACGTCAAATGAACAACAACCACAACAACATCAACAACAACAAAAACGTCAAATAAACAACAACAACTACAACGTCAACAACAACAACTACGTCAAATAAACAACAACAACAACGTTAAATAAACAACAACAACAACAATGTCACCCACAACAACGTCAAATAAATAACAATAACAATGTCAAATAAACAACAATACTAAAACAACGTCAAATAAACAACAACAACTACAACCACAACGTCAATAACAACAACAATAACAATGTCAAATAAATAACAACAACAACAACGTCAACAACAACAACAACAACGTCAAATAAACAATAACAACAACAACGTCAAATAAACAACAACAACAACGTCAAATAAACAACAACAACAACAACAATAACAACAACAACAACGTCAAATAAACAACAACAACATTAATAAAACAACAACAACAACAACAACAACGTCAAATAAACAACAACAACAACAACAACACCGTCAACAACAACAACAACAACAACAACGTCAAATAAACAACAACAACAATTATGTTAACAATAACAACAACAACGTCAAATAAACAACAACAACAACAACGTCAATAATAACAACAACGTCAAGTAAACAACAATAACAACAACAACAACGTCAAATAAACAACAACAACAACAACAACATCGTCAAATAAATAACAACAACAACGTCAAATAAACAACAACAAGAACAACGTCAACAACAACAACGTCAAATAAACAACAACAACAACAACATCAACAACAACACTAACAACGTCAAATAAACAACAACAACAACGTCAAATAAACAATAACAACAACAACAATGTCAAATAAACAACAACAACAACGTCAAATAAACAACAACAACAACAACGTCAACAACAACAACAACAACGTCAAATAAACAACAACAACAACAACAACGTCAAATAAACAACAACAACAACAACGTCAAATAAACAACAACAACAACAACAACAACAACAACAATAACAACAACAATGTCAGATAAACAACAACAACAACACCGTCAACAACAACAACAATGTCAAATAAACAACAACAACAACGTCAAATAAACAACAACAACAACAACGTCAACAACAACAACAACGTCAAATAAACAACAACAACAACAACGTCAAATAAACAACAACAACAACAACGTCAAATAAACAACAACAACAACAATAACAACAACAACAACGTCAAATAAACAACAACAACAACAACAACGTCAAATAATTAATAACAACAACAACGTCAAATAAACAACAACAAAAACAACAACGTTAACAACAACAACTACGTCAAATAAACAACAACAACAACAACGTCAAATAAACAACAACAACAATAACAACGTCAAATAAACAACAACAACAACACTATCAAATAAACAACAACAACAACAACGTCAAATAAACAACAACAACAACAACAACGTCAAATAAACAACAACAACAACAACCTCAACAACAACAACAACGTCAAATAAACAACAACAACAACAACTATGTCAACAACAACAAAAACGTCAAATAAACAACAACAACAACAACAACAACAACAACAACGTCAACAAGAACAACAACAACGTCAAATAAACAACAACAACAACAACAACGTCAAATAAACAACAACAACAACAACCTCAACAACAACAACAACGTCAAATAAACAACAACAACAACAACTATGTCAACAACAACAAAAACGTCAATTAAACAACAACAACAACAACAACGTGAACAAGAACAACAACAATGTCAAATAAACAACAACAACAACAACAACGTCAAATAAACAACAACAACAACAACACCGTCAACAACAACAACAATGTCAAATAAACAACAACAACAACGTCAAATAAACAACAACAACAACGTCAACAACAACAACAACAACGTCAAATAAACAACAACAACAACAACGTCAAATAAACAACAACGTCAAAAACAACAACAATGTGAAATAAACCACAACAACCATGTCAACAACAACAACATCAAATAAACAACAACAACAACAACGTCAACAACAACAACAACGTCAAATAAACAACAACAACAACAATTACAACGTCAAATAAACAACAACAACAACAACACCGTCAAATAAACAACAACAACAACGTCAAATAAACAACAACAACAACAACATCAACAAGAACAAAAACGTCAAATAAACAACAATAACAACAACGTTAACAACAACAACTACGTCAACTAAACAACAACAACAACGTCAAATAAACAATAACAACAACAACAACGTCAACAACAATAACGTCAAATAAACAACAACAACAACGTCAAATAAACAACAACAACGTCAAATAAACAACAACAACGTCAAATAAAGAACAACAACAACAACAACAACGTCAAATAAACAACAACAACGTCAACAACAACAACAATGTCAAATAAACAACAACAACAACAACAACAACAACGTCAAATAAAAAACAACAACAACGTCAAATAAACAACAACAACAACGTCAAATAAACAACAACAACAACAACAATGTCAAATAAACAACAACAACAACGTCAAATAACAACAACAACAACGTCAAATGAACAACAACCACAACAACATCAACAACAACAAAAACGTCAAATAAACAACAACAACTACAACGTCAACAACAACAACTACGTCAAATAAACAACAACAACAACAACGTTAAATAAACAACAACAACAACAATGTCACCCACAACAACGTCAAATAAATAACAATAACAATGTCAAATAAACAACAATACTAAAACAACGTCAAATAAACAACAACAACTACAACCACAACGTCAATAACAACAACAATAACAATGTCAAATAAACAACAACAACAACAACGTCAACAACAACAACAACAACGTCAAATAAACAATAACAACAACAACGTCAAATAAACAACAACAACAACGTCAAATAAACAACAACAACAACAACAATAACAACAACAACAACAACAACGTCAAATAAACAACAACAACATTAATAAAACAACAACAATAACAACAACAACAACAACAACAACGTCAATTAAACAACAACAACAACAACACCGTCAACAACAACAACAACGTCAACAACAACAACAATGTCAAATAAACAACAACAACAACAACACCGTCAACAACAACAACAACAACAACGTCAAATAAACAACAACAACAATTATGTCAACAACAACAACAACAACGTCAAATAAACAACAACAACAACAACGTCAATAATAACAACAACGTCAAGTAAACAACAACAACAACAACAACAACAACAACAACGTCAAAACAACAACAACAACAACAACAACAACGTCAAATAAATAACAACAACAACGTCAAATAAACAACAACAAGAACGACGTCAACAACAACAACGTCAAATAAACAACAACAACAACAACATCAACAACAACACTAACAACGTCAAATAAACAACAACAACAACAACAACGTCAAATAAACAACAACAACAACAACGTCAAATAAACAACAACAACAACAACGTCAAATAAACAACAACAACAACAACAACAATAACAACAACAATGTCAGATAAACAACAACAACAAAACAACACCGTCAACAACAACAACAATGTCAAATAAACAACAACAACAATGTCAAATAAACAACAACAACAACAACGTCAACAATAACAACAACGTCAAATAAACAACAACAACAACAACAACGTCAAATAAACAACAACAAAAACAACAACGTCAAATAAACAACAACAACAACAACAATAACAACAACAACAACGTCAAATAAACAATAACGTCAAAAACAACAACAATGTGAAATAAACCACAACAACCATGTCAACAACAACAACATCAAATAAACAACAACAACAACAACGTCAACAACAACAACAACGTCA
This sequence comes from Vicia faba, assembly GCA_948472305.1. NCBI lineage: Eukaryota > Viridiplantae > Streptophyta > Magnoliopsida > Fabales > Fabaceae > Vicia > Vicia faba. The sequence continues at coordinate 1,197,798,410 of OX451735.1, read as the reverse complement.
AATAAACAACAACAACAACAATAACAACGTCAAATAAACAACAACAACAACAACACCGTCAAATAAACAACAACAACAACGTCAAATAAACAACAACAACAACAACATCAACAAGAACAAAAACGTCAAATAAACAACAATAACAACAACGTTAACAACAACAACTACGTCAACTAAACAACAACAACAACGTCAAATAAACAATAACAACAACAACAACGTCAACAACAATAACGTCAAATAAACAACAACAACAACGTCAAATAAACAACAACAACGTCAAATAAACAACAACAACGTCAAATAAAGAACAACAACAACAACAACAACGTCAAATAAACAACAACAACGTCAACAACAACAACAATGTCAAATAAACAACAACAACAACAACAACAACGTCAAATAAACAACAACAACAACGTCAAATAAACAACAACAACAACGTCAAATAAACAACAACAACAACAACAATGTCAAATAAACAACAACAACAACGTCAAATAATAACAACAACAACGTCAAATGAACAACAACCACAACAACATCAACAACAACAAAAACGTCAAATAAACAACAACAACTACAACGTCAACAACAACAACTACGTCAAATAAACAACAACAACAACAACAACGTTAAATAAATAACAACAACAATGTCACCCACAACAACGTCAAATAAATAACAATAACAATGTCAAATAAACAACAATACTAAAACAACGTCAAATAAACAACAACAACTACAACCACAACGTCAATAACAACAACAATAACAATGTCAAATAAACAACAACAACAACAACGTCAACAACAACAACGTCAAATAAACAATAACAACAACAACGTCAAATAAACAACAACAACAACGTCAAATAAACAACAACAACAACAACAATAACAACAACAACAACAACGTCAAATAAACAACAACAACATTAATAAAACAACAACAATAACAACAACAACAACAACAACGTCAATTAAACAACAACAACAACAACACCGTCAACAACAACAACAACGTCAACAACAACAACAATGTCAAATAAACAATAACAACAACAACACCGTCAACAACAACAACAACAACAACGTCAAATAAACAACAACAACAATTATGTCAACAACAACAATAACAACAACGTCAAATAAACAACAACAACAACAACGTCAATAATAACAACAACGTCAAGTAAACAACAACAACAACAACAACAACAACAACAACAACGTCAAAACAACAACAACAACAACGTCAAATAAATAACAACAACAACGTCAAATAAACAACAACAAGAACGACGTCAACAACAACAACGTCAAATAAACAACAACAACAACAACATCAACAACAACACTAACAACGTCAAATAAACAACAACAACAACAACAACGTCAAATAAACAACAACAACAACAACAACGTCAAATAAACAACAACAACAACAACAACGTCAAATAAACAACAACAACAACAACAACAATAACAACAACAATGTCAGATAAACAACAACAACAACAACACCGTCAACAACAACAACAATGTCAAATAAACAACAACAACAACGTCAAATAAACAACAACAACAACAACGTCAACAATAACAACAACGTCAAATAAACAACAACAACAACAACAACGTCAAATAAACAACAACAAAAACAACAACGTCAAATAAACAACAACAACAACAACAATAACAACAACAACAACGTCAAATAAACAACAACAACAACAACGTCAAATAACCAATAACAACAACAACGTCAAATAAACAACAACAAAAACAACAACGTCAACAACAACAACTACGTCAAATAAACAACAACAACAACAACAACAACGTCAAATAAACAACAACAACAATAACAACGTCAAATAAACAACAACAACAACAACACTGTCAAATAAACAACAACAACAACGTCAAATAAACAACAACAACAACAACGTCAAATAAACAACAACAACAACAACAACAACGTCAAAAAAACAACAACAACAACCTCCTCAACAACAACAACAACGTCAAATAAACAACAACAACAACAACTATGTCAACAACAACAAAAACGTCAAATAAACAACAACAACAACAACAACAACGTCAACAAGAACAACAACAACGTCAAATAAACAACAACAACAACAACAACAACGTGAAATAAACAACAACAACAACAACCTCAACAACAACAACAACGTCAAATAAACAACAACAACAACAACTATGTCAACAACAACAAAAATGTCAAATAAACAACAACAACAACAACGTCAACAAGAACAACAACAACGTCAAATAAACAAAAACAACAACAACAACGTCAAATAAACAACAACAACAACAACACCGTCAACAACAACAACAATGTCAAATAAACAACAACAACAACGTCAAATAAACAACAACAACAAACGTCAACAACAACAACAACAACGTCAAATAAACAACAACAACAACAACGTCAAATAAACAACAACGTCAAAAACAACAACAATGTGAAATAAACCACAACAACAATGTCAACAACAACAACATCAAATAAACAACAACAACAACAACGTCAACAACAACAACGTCAAATAAACAACAACAACAACAATAACAACGTCAAATAAACAACAACAACAACAACACCGTCAAATAAACAACAACAACAACGTCAAATAAACAACAACAACAACATCAACAAGAACAAAAACGTCAAATAAACAACAATAACAACAACGTTAACAACAACAACTACGTCAAATAAACAACAACAACAACAACGTCAAATAAACAACAACAACAACAACAATAACAACAACAATGTCAGATAAACAACAACAACAACAACAACAACACCGTCAACAACAACAACAATGTCAAATAAACAACAACAACAACGTCAAATAAACAACAACAACAACAACGTCAACAATAACAACAACGTCAAATAAACAACAACAACAACAACAACGTCAAATAAACAACAACAAAAACAACAACGTCAAATAAACAACAACAACAACAACGTCAAATAAACAACAACAACAACAACGTCAAATAACCAATAACAACAACAACGTCAAATAAACAACAACAAAAACAACAACGTCAACAACAACAACTACGTCAAATAAACAACAACAACAACAACAACGTCAAATAAACAACAACAACAATAACAACGTCAAATAAACAACAACAACAACAACACTGTCAAATAAACAACAACAACAACAACGTCAAATAAACAACAACAACAACAACGTCAAATAAACAACAACAACAACAACAACGTCAAAAAAACAACAACAACAACCTCCTCAACAACAACAACAACGTCAAATAAACAACAACAACAACAACTATGTCAACAACAACAAAAACGTCAAATAAACAACAACAACAACAACAACAACAACGTCAACAAGAACAACAACAACGTCAAATAAACAACAACAACAACAACAACAACGTGAAATAAACAACAACAACAACAACCTCAACAACAACAAAAAACGTCAAATAAACAACAACAACAACAACTATGTCAACAACAACAAAAACGTCAAATAAACAACAACAACAACAACGTCAACAAGAACAACAACGTCAAATAAACAAAAACAACAACAACAACGTCAAATAAACAACAACAACAACAACACCGTCAACAACAACAACAATGTCAAATAAACAACAACAACAACGTCAAATAAACAACAACAACAACGTCAACAACAACAACAACAACGTCAAATAAACAACAACAACAACAACGTCAAATAAACATTAACGTCAAAAACAACAACAATGTGAAATAAACCACAACAACCATGTCAACAACAACAACATCAAATAAACAACAACAACAACGTCAACAACAACAACAACGTCAAATAAACAATAACAACAACAATAACAACGTCAAATAAACAACAACAACAACAACACCGTCAAATAAACAACAACATCAACGTCAAATAAACAACAACAACAACAACATCAACAAGAACAAAAACGTCAAATAAACAACAATAACAACAACGTTAACAACAACAACTACGTCAAATAAACAACAACAACAACAACGTCAAATAAACAATAACAACAACAACAACGTCAACAACAATAACGTCAAATAAACAACAACAACAACGTCAAATAAACAACAACAACGTCAAATAAAGAACAACAACAACAACAACAACGTCAAATAAACAACAACAATGTCAACAACAACAACAACAATGTCAAATAAACAACAACAACAACAACAACACCGTCAACAACAACAACGTCAAATAAACAACAACAACAACGTCAAATAAACAACAACAACAACAACAATGTCAAATAAACAACAACAACAACGTCAAATAACAACAACAACAACGTCAAATGAACAACAACCACAACAACATCAACAACAACAAAAACGTCAAATAAACAACAACAACTACAACGTCAACAACAACAACTACGTCAAATAAACAACAACAACAACGTTAAATAAACAACAACAACAACAATGTCACCCACAACAACATCAAATAAATAACAATAACAATGTCAAATAAACAACAATACTAAAACAACGTCAAATAAACAACAACAACTACAACCACAACGTCAATAACAACAACAATAACAATGTCAAATAAATAACAACAACAACAACGTCAACAACAACAACAACAACGTCAAATAAACAATAACAACAACAACGTCAAATAAACAACAACAACAACGTCAAATAAACAACAACAACAACAACAACGTCAAATAAACAACAACAACAACAACAATAACAACAACAACAACAACGTCAAATAAACAACAACAACATTAATAAAACAACAACAATAACAACAACAACAACAACAACGTCAAATAAACAACAACAACAACAACAACACCGTCAACAACAACAACAATGTCAACAACAACAACAATGTCAAATAAACAACAACAACAACAACAACACCGTCAACAACAACAACAACAACAACAACGTCAAATAAACAACAACAACAATTATGTCAACAACAACAACGTCAAATAAACAACAACAACAACAACGTCAATAATAACAACAACGTCAAGTAAACAACAACAACAACAACAACAACAACAACATCAAATAAACAACAACAACAACAACAACGTCAAATAAATAACAACAACAACGTCAAATAAACAACAACAAGAACAACGTCAACAACAACAACGTCAAATAAACAACAACAACGTCAACAACAACAACAATGTCAAATAAACAACAACAACAACAACAACAACAACGTCAAATAAACAACAACAACAACGTCAAATAAACAACAACAACAACAACAATGTCAAATAAACAACAACAACAACGTCAAATAACAACAACAACAACGTCAAATGAACAACAACCACAACAACATCAACAACAACAAAAACGTCAAATAAACAACAACAACTACAACGTCAACAACAACAACTACGTCAAATAAACAACAACAACAACAACGTTAAATAAACAACAACAACAACAATGTCACCCACAACAACGTCAAATAAATAACAATAACAATGTCAAATAAACAACAATACTAAAACAACGTCAAATAAACAACAACAACTACAACCACAACGTCAATAACAACAACAATAACAATGTCAAATAAACAACAACAACAACAACGTCAACAACAACAACAACAACGTCAAATAAACAATAACAACAACAACGTCAAATAAACAACAACAACAACGTCAAATAAACAACAACAACAACAACAATAACAACAACAACAACAACGTCAAATAAACAACAACAACATTAATAAAACAACAACAATAACAACAACAACAACAACAACGTCAATTAAACAACAACAACAACAACACCGTCAACAACAACAACAACGTCAACAACAACAACAATGTCAAATAAACAACAACAACAACAACAACAACGTCAACAACAACAACAACAACAACAACAACGTCAAATAAACAACAACAACAATTATGTTAACAACAACAACAACAACGTCAAATAAACAACAACAACAACAACGTCAATAATAACAACAACGTCAAGTAAACAACAACAACAACAACAACGTCAAATAAATAACAACAACAACGTCAAATAAACAACAACAAGAACAACGTCAACAACAACAACGTCAAATAAACAACAACAACAACAACATCAACAACAACACTAACAACGTCAAATAAACAACAACAACAACAACAACGTCAAATAAACAATAACAACAACAACAATGTCAAATAAACAACAACAACAACGTCAAATAAACAACAACAACAACAACGTCAACAACAACAACAACAACGTCAAATAAACAACAACAACAACAACAACGTCAAATAAACAACAACAACAACAACGTCAAATAAACAACAACAACAACAACAACGTCAAATAAACAACAACAACAACAACGTCAAATAAACAACAACAACAACAACAACGTCAAATAAACAACAACAACAACAACAACAATAACAACAACAATGTCAGATAAACAACAACAACAACAACACCGTCAACAACAACAACAATGTCAAATAAACAACAACAACAACGTCAAATAAACGACAACAACAACAACGTCAACAACAACAACAACGTCAAATAAACAACAACAACAACAACGTCAAATAAACAACAACAACAACAACAACGTCAAATAAACAACAACAACAACAATAACAACAACAACAACGTCAAATAAACAACAACAACAACAACAACAACGTCAAATAAACAATAACAACAACAACGTCAAATAAACAACAACAAAAACAACAACGTTAACAACAACAACTACGTCAAATAAACAACAACATCAACAACGTCAAATAAACAACAACAACAATAACAACGTCAAATAAACAACAACAACAACACTATCAAATAAACAACAACAACAACAACGTCAAATAAACAACAACAACAACAACAACGTCAAATAAACAACAACAACAACAACGTCAAAAAAACAACAACAACAACAATCTCAACAACAACAACAACGTCAAATAAACAACAACAACAACAACTATGTCAACAACAACAAAAACGTCAAATAAACAACAACAACAACAACAACAACAACAACAACAACAACGTCAACAAGAACAACAACAACGTCAAATAAACAACAACAACAACAACAACGTCAAATAAACAACAACAACAACAACCTCAACAACAACAACAATGTCAAATAAACAACAACAACAACAACTATGTCAACAACAACAAAAACGTCAATTAAACAACAACAACAACAACAACGTCAACAAGAACAACAACAACGTCAAATAAACAACAACAACAACAACACCGTCAACAACAACAACAATGTCAAATAAACAACAACAACAACGTCAAATAAACAACAACAACAACGTCAACAACAACAACAACAACAACGTCAAATAAACAACAACAACAACAACGTCAAATAAACAACAACGTCAAAAACAACAACAATGTGAAATAAACCACAACAACCATGTCAACAACAACAACATCAAATAAACAACAACAACAACAACGTCAACAACAACAACAACGTCAAATAAACAACAACAACAATAACAACGTCAAATAAACAACAACAACAACAACACCGTCAAATAAACAACAACAACAACGTCAAATAAACAACAACAACAACAACATCAACAAGAACAAAAACGTCAAATAAACAACAATAACAACAACGTTAACAACAACAACTACGTCAAATAAGCAACAACAACAACAACGTCAAATAAACAATAACAACAACAACAACGTCAACAACAATAACGTCAAATAAACAACAACAACAACGTCAAATAAACAACAACAACGTCAAATAAACAACAACAACGTCAAATAAACAACAACAACGTCAAATAAAGAACAACAACAACAACAACAACGTCAAATAAACAACAACAACGTCAACAACAACAACAATGTCAAATAAAGAACAACAACAACAACAACATCAAATAAACAACAACAACAACGTCAAATAAACAACAACGTCAAATAAACAACAACAACAACAACAATGTCAAATAAACAACAACAACAACGTCAAATAACAACAACAACAACGTCAAATGAACAACAACCACAACAACATCAACAACAACAAAAACGTCAAATAAACAACAACAACTACATCAAATAAACAACAACAAGAACAACGTCAACAACAACAACGTCAAATAAACAACAACAACGTCAACAACAACAACAATGTCAAATAAACAACAACAACAACAACAACAACGTCAAATAAACAACAACAACAACGTCAAATAAACAACAACAACAACAACAATGTCAAATAAACAACAACAACAACGTCAAATAACAACAACAACAACGTCAAATGAACAACAACCACAACAACATCAACAACAACAAAAACGTCAAATAAACAACAACAACTACAACGTCAACAACAACAACTACGTCAAATAAACAACAACAACAACAACGTTAAATAAACAACAACAACAACAATGTCACCCACAACAACGTCAAATAAATAACAATAACAATGTCAAATAAACAACAATACTAAAACAACGTCAAATAAACAACAACAACTACAACCACAACGTCAATAACAACAACAATAACAATGTCAAATAAACAACAACAACAACAACGTCAACAACAACAACAACAACGTCAAATAAACAATAACAACAACAACGTCAAATAAACAACAACAACAACGTCAAATAAACAACAACAACAACAATAACAACAACAACAACAACGTCAAATAAACAACAACAACATTAATAAAACAACAACAATAACAACAACAACAACAACAACGTCAAATAAACAACAACAACAACAACAACACCGTCAACAACAACAACAACGTCTACAACAACAACAATGTCAAATAAACAACAACAACAACAACAACAACACCGTCAACAACAACAACAACAACAACGTCAAATAAACAACAACAACAATTATGTCAACAACAACAACAACAACAACGTCAAATAAACAACAACAACAACAACGTCAATAATAACAACAACGTCAAGTAAACAACAAGAACAACAACAACAACAACAACGTCAAAACAACAACAACAACAACAACGTCAAATAAATAACAACAACAACGTCAAATAAACAACAACAAGAACGACGTCAACAACAACAACGTCAAATAAACAACAACAACAACAACATCAACAACAACACTAACAACGTCAAATAAACAACAACAACAACAACAACAACGTCAAATAAACAATAACAACAACAACAATGTCAAATAAACAAAAACAACAACGTCAAATAAACAACAACAACAACAACGTCAACAACAACAACAACAACGTCAAATAAACAACAACAACAACAACAACGTCAAATAAACAACAACAACAACAACGTCAAATAAACAACAACAACAACAACGTCAAATAAACAACAACAACAACAACAATAACAACAACAATGTCAGATAAACAACAACAACAACAACACCGTCAACAACAACAACAATGTCAAATAAACAACAACAACAACGTCAAATAAACAACAACAACAACAACGTCAACAACAACAACAACGTCAAATAAACAACAACAACAACAACAACGTCAAATAAACAACAACAACAACAACAACAACGTCAAATAAACAACAACAACAACAACAATAACAACAACAACAACGTCAAATAAACAACAACAACAACAACAACAACGTCAAATAAACAATAACGACAACAACGTCAAATAAACAACAACAAAAACAACAACTTTAACAACAACAACTACGTCAAATAAACAACAACAACAACAATGTCAAATAAACAACAACAACAATAACAACGTCAAATAAACAACAACAACAACACTGTCAAATAAACAACAACAACAACAACGTCAAATAAACAACAACAACAACAACGTCAAATAAACAACAACAACAACGTCAAAAAAACAACAACAACAACAACCTCAACAACAACAACAACGTCAAATAAACAACAACAACAACAACTATGTCAACAACAACAAAAACGTCAAATAAACAACAACAACAACAACAACGTCAACAAGAACAACAACAACGTCAAATAAACAACAACAACAACAACAACGTCAAATAAACAACAACAACAACAATACCGTCAAATAAACAACAACAACGTCAAATAAACAACAACAACAACAACACCGTCAACAACAACAACAATGTCAAATAAACAACAACAACAACGTCAAATAAATAACAACAACAACAACAACGTCAACAACAACAACAACAACGTCAAATAAACAACAACAACAACGTCAAATAAACAACAACGTCAAAAACAACAACAATGTGAAATAAACCACAACAACCATGTCAACAACAACAACATCAAATAAACAACAACAACAACGTCAACAACAACAACGTCAAATAAACAACAACAACAACAATAACAACGTCAAATAAACAACAACAACAACAACACCGTCAAATAAACAACAACAACGTCAAATAAACAACAACAACAACATCAACAACAACAAAAACGTCAAATAAACAACAATAACAACAACGTCAACAACAACAACTACGTCAAATAAACAACAACAACAACGTCAAATAAACAATAACAACAACAACAACGTCAACAACAATAACGTCAAATAAACAACAACAACAACAACGTCAAATACACAACAACAACGTCAAATAAACAACAACAACGTCAAATAAAGAACAACAACAACAACAACAACAACAACGTCAACAACAACAACAATGTCAAATAAACAACAACAACAACAACAACACCGTCAACAACAACAACGTCAAATAAACAACAACAACAACGTCAAATAAACAACAACAACAACAACAATGTCAAATAAACAACAACAACAACAACAACAACAATAACAACAACAACAACGTCAAATGAACAACAACAACAACATCAACAACAACAAAAACGTCAAATAAACAACAACAACTACAACGTCAACAACAATAACTACGTCAAATAAACAACAACAACAACGTTAAATAAACAACAACAACAACAATGTCACCCACAACAACGTCAAATAAATAACAATAACAATGTCAAATAAAAAACAATACTAAAACAACGTCAAATAAACAACAACAACTACAACAACAACGTCAACAACAACAACAATAACAATGTCAAATAAACAACAACAACAACAACGTCAACAACAACAACCACAACGTCAAATAAATAACAACAACAACGTCAAATAAACAACAACAACACCGTCAACAACAACCACAACAACAACGTCATATAAACAACAACAACAACAACAACGTCAACAACAACAACAACGTCAAATAAACAACAACAACAACGCCAAATAAACAACAACGTCAACAACAACAACAACGTGAAATAAACAACAACAACTATGTCAACAATAACTACAACATCAAATAAACAACAACAACAACAACGTCAACAATAACAACAACGTCAAATAAACAACAACAACAACAATAACAACGTCAAATAAACAACAACAACAACAACAACACCGTCAAATAAACAACAACAACAACAACGTCAAATAAACAACAACAACAACAACGTCAAATAAACAACAACAACAACGTCAAATAAACAACAACAACAACGTCAAATAAGCAATAACAACAACAACGTCAAATAAACAACAACAACAACTTCAAATAAACAACAACAACAATAACAACAACGTCAAATAAACAACAACAACATTAATTAAACAACAACAATAACAACAACAACAACAACGTCAAATAAACAACAACAACAACACCGTCAACAACAACAACAACGTCAAATAAACAACAACAACAACAACAACAACACCGTCAACAACAACAATAATGTCAAATAAACAACAACAACAACAACAACAACGTCAAATAAACAACAACAACAATTATGTCAACAACAACAACAACGTCAAATAAACAACAACAACAACAACGTCAATAATAACAACAACGTCAAGTAAACAACAACAACAACAACAACAACAACGTCAAATGAACAACAACAACAACAACAACGTCAAATAAATAACAACAACAACGTCAAATAAACAACAACAAGAACAACGTCAACAACAACAACAACGTCAAATAAACAACAACAACAACAACTTCAACAACAACAACAACGTCAAATAAACAACAACAACAACAACAACGTCAAATAAACAATAACAACACCAACAATGTCAAATAAACAACAACAACAACGTCAAATAAACAACAACAACAACGTCAACAACAACAACAACAACGTCAAATAAACAACAACAACAACAACGTCAAATAAACAACAACAACAACAACAACGTCAAATAAACGACAACAACAACAACAACGTCAAATAAACAACAACAACAACAACAATAACAACAACAATGTCAAATAAACAACAACAACAACAACAACAACACCGTCAACAACAACAATGTCAAATAAACAACAACAACAACGTCAAATAAACAACAACAACAACAACAACGTCAACAACAACAACGTCAAATAAACAACAACAACAACAACAACCTCAAATAAACAACAACAACAACAACGTCAAATAAACAACAACAACAACAATAATAACAACAACAACAACGTCAAATAAACAACAACAACAACAACGTCAAATAAAAAATAACAACAACAACGTCAAATAAACAACAACAAAAACAACAACGTCAACAACAACAACTACGTTAAATAAACAACAACAACAACAACAATGTCAAAAAAACAATAACAACAACAACAACGTCAACAACAACAACGTCAACAACAACAACTACGTCAAATAAACAACAACAACAACGTCAAATAAACAATAACAACAACAACAACGTCAAATAAACAACAACAACCACAACACCGTCAAATAAACAACAACAACGTCAAATAAACAACAACAACAACATCAACAACAACAAAAACGTCAAATAAACAACAATAACAACAACGTCAACAACAACAACTACGTCAAATAAACAACAACAACAACGTCAAATAAACAATAACAACAACAACAACGTCAACAACAATAACGTCAAATAAACAACAACAACAACAACGTCAAATACACAACAACAACGTCAAATAAACAACAACAACGTCAAATAAAGAACAACAACAACAACAACAACAACAACAACAACGTCAACAACAACAACAATGTCAAATAAACAACAACAACAACAACAACACCGTCAACAACAACAACGTCAAATAAACAACAACAACAACGTCAAATAAACAACAACAACAACAATGTCAAATAAACAACAACAACAACAACAACAACAATAACAACAACAACAACGTCAAATGAACAACAACAACAACATCAACAACAACAAAAACGTCAAATAAACAACAACAACTACAACGTCAACAACAATAACTACGTCAAATAAACAACAACAACAACGTTAAATAAACAACAACAACAACAATGTCACCCACAACAACGTCAAATAAATAACAATAACAATGTCAAATAAAAAACAATACTAAAACAACGTCAAATAAACAACAACAACTACAACAACAACGTCAACAACAACAACAATAACAATGTCAAATAAACAACAACAACAACAACAACGTCAACAACAACAACCACAACGTCAAATAAATAACAACAACAACGTCAAATAAACAACAACAACACCGTCAACAACAACCACAACAACAACGTCATATAAACAACAACGACAACAACAACGTCAACAACAACAACAACGTCAAATAAACAACAACAACAACGCCAAATAAACAACAACGTCAACAACAACAACAACGTGAAATAAACAACAACAACTATGTCAACAACAACTACAACATCAAATAAACAACAACAACAACAACGTCAACAATAACAACAACGTCAAATAAACAACAACAACAACAATAACAACGTCAAATAAACAACAACAACAACAACACCGTCAAATAAACAACAACAACAACAACAACGTCAAATAAACAACAACAACAACAACGTCAAATAAACAACAACAACAACGTCAAATAAACAACAACAACAACGTCAAATAAGCAATAACAACAACAACGTCAAATAAACAACAACAACAACGTCAAATAAACAACAACAACAATAACAACAACGTCAAATAAACAACAACAACATTAATTAAACAACAACAATAACAACAACAACAACAACGTCAAATAAACAACAACAACAACAACAACAACACCGTCAACAACAACAACAACGTCAAATAAACAACAACAACAACAACAACACCGTCAACAACAACAATAATGTCAAATAAACAACAACAACAACAACAACAACGTCAAATAAACAACAACAACAATTATGTCAACAACAACAACAACGTCAAATAAACAACAACAACAACAACGTCAATAATAACAACAACGTCAAGTAAACAACAACAACAACAACAACGTCAAATGAACAACAACAACAACAACAACGTCAAATAAATAAAACAACAACGTCAAATAAACAACAACAAGAACAACGTCAACAACAACAACAACGTCAAATAAACAACAACAACAACAACTTCAACAACAACAACAACGTCAAATAAACAACAACAACAACAACAACGTCAAATAAACAATAACAACACCAACAATGTCAAATAAACAACAACAACAACAACGTCAAATAAACAACAACAACAACGTCAACAACAACAACATCAACGTCAAATAAACAACAACAACAACAACGTCAAATAAACAACAACAACAACAACAACGTCAAATAAACGACAACAACAACATTAACAACGTCAAATAAACAACAACAACAACAACAATAACAACAACAATGTCAAATAAACAACAACAACAACAACAACACCGTCAACAACAACAACGTCAAATAAACAACAACAACGTCAAATAAACAACAACAACAACATCAACAACAACAAAAACGTCAAATAAACAACAATAACAACAACGTCAACAACAACAACTACGTCAAATAAACAACAACAACAACGTCAAATAAACAATAACAACAACAACAACGTCAACAACAATAACGTCAAACAAACAACAACAACAACAACGTCAAATACACAACAACAACGTCAAATAAACAACAACAACGTCAAATAAAGAACAACAACAACAACAACAACAACAACAACGTCAACAACAACAACAATGTCAAATAAACAACAACAACAACAACAACACCGTCAACAACAACAACGTCAAATAAACAACAACAACAACGTCACATAAACAACAACAACAACAATGTCAAATAAACAACAACAACAACAACAACAACAATAACAACAACAACAACGTCAAATGAACAACAACAACAACATCAACAACAACAAAAACGTCAAATAAACAACAACAACTACAACGTCAACAACAATAACTACGTCAAATAAACAACAACAACAACGTTAAATAAACAACAACAACAACAATGTCACCCACAACAACGTCAAATAAATAACAATAACAATGTCAAATAAAAAACAATACTAAAACAACGTCAAATAAACAACAACAACTACAACAACAACGTCAACAACAACAACAATAACAATGTCAAATAAACAACAACAACAACAACGTCAACAACAACAACCACAACGTCAAATAAATAACAACAACAACGTCAAATAAACAACAACAACACCGTCAACAACAACCACAACAACAACAACGTCATATAAACAACAACAACAACAACAACGTCAACAACAACAACAACGTCAAATAAACAACAACAACAACGCCAAATAAACAACAACGTCAACAACAACAACAACGTGAAATAAACAACAACAACTATGTCAACAACAACAACAACGTGAAATAAACAACAACAACTATGTCAACAACAACTACAACATCAAATAAACAACAACAACAACAACGTCAACAATAACAACAACGTCAAATAAACAACAACAACAACAATAACAACGTCAAATAAACAACAACAACAACACCGTCAAATAAACAACAACAACAACAACGTCAAATAAACAACAACAACAACAACGTCAAATAAACAACAACAACAACGTCAAATAAACAACAACAACAACGTCAAATAAGCAATAACAACAACAACGTCAAATAAACAACAACAACAACGTCAAATAAACAACAACAACAATAACAACAACGTCAAATAAACAACAACAACATTAATTAAACAACAACAATAACAACAACAACAACAACAACGTCAAATAAACAACAACAACAACAACAACACCGTCAACAACAACAACAATGTCAAATAAACAACAACAACAACAACAACACCGTCAACAACAACAATAATGTCAAATAAACAACAACAACAACAACAACAACGTCAAATAAACAACAACAACAATTATGTCAACAACAACAACAACGTCAAATAAACAACAACAACAACAACGTCAATAATAACAACAACGTCAAGTAAACAACAACAACAACAACAACAACGTCAAATGAACAACAACAACAACAACAACAACGTCAAATAAATAACAACAACAACGTCAAATAAACAACAACAAGAACAACGTCAACAACAACAACAACGTCAAATAAACAACAACAACAACAACTTCAACAACAACAACAACGTCAAATAAACAACAACAACAACAACAACGTCAAATAAACAATAACAACACCAACAATGTCAAATAAACAACAACAACAACAACGTCAAATAAACAACAACAACAACGTCAACAACAACAACATCAACGTCAAATAAACAACAACAACAACAACGTCAAATAAACAACAACAACAACAACAACAACGTCAAATAAACGACAACAACAACAACAACGTCAAATAAACAACAACAACAACAACAATAACAACAACAATGTCAAATAAACAACAACAACAACAACAACACCGTCAACAACAACAACGTCAAATAAACAACAACAACGTCAAATAAACAACAACAACAACATCAACAACAACAAAAACGTCAAATAAACAACAATAACAACAACGTCAACAACAACAACTACGTCAAATAAACAACAACAACAACGTCAAATAAACAATAACAACAACAACAACGTCAACAACAATAACGTCAAATAAACAACAACAACAACAACAACGTCAAATACACAACAACAACGTCAAATAAACAACAACAACGTCAAATAAAGAACAACAACAACAACAACAACAACAACAACAACGTCAACAACAACAACAATGTCAAATAAACAACAACAACAACAACAACACCGTCAACAACAACAACGTCAAATAAACAACAACAACAACGTCAAATAAACAACAACAACAATGTCAAATAAACAACAACAACAACAACAACAACAACAATAACAACAACAACAACGTCAAATGAACAACAACAACAACATCAACAACAACAAAAACGTCAAATAAACAACAACAACTACAACGTCAACAACAATAACTACGTCAAATAAACAACAACAACAACGTTAAATAAACAACAACAACAACAATGTCACCCACAACAACGTCAAATAAATAACAATAACAATGTCAAATAAAAAACAATACTAAAACAACGTCAAATAAACAACAACAACTACAACAACAACGTCAACAACAACAACAACAACAACAACGTCAACAACAACAACCACAACGTCAAATAAATACCAACAACAACGTCAAATAAACAACAACAACACCGTCAACAACAACCACAACAACAACGTCATATAAACAACAACAACAACAACAACGTCAACAACAACAACAACGTCAAATAAACAACAACAACAACGCCAAATAAACAACAACGTCAACAACAACAACAACGTGAAATAAACAACAACAACTATGTCAACAACAACTACAACATCAAATAAACAACAACAACAACAACAACGTCAACAATAACAACAACGTCAAATAAACAACAACAACAACAATAACAACGTCAAATAAACAACAACAACAACAACACCGTCAAATAAACAACAACAACAACAACGTCAAAAAAACAACAACAACAACAACGTCAAATAAACAACAACAACAACGTCAAATAAACAACAACAACAACGTCAAATAAGCAATAACAACAACAACGTCAAATAAACAACAACAACAACGTCAAATAAACAACAACAACAATAACAACAACGTCAAATAAACAACAACAACATTAATTAAACAACAACAATAACAACAACAACAACAACAACGTCAAATAAACAACAACAACAACAACAACAACACCGTCAACAACAACAACAACGTCAAATAAACAACAACAACAACAACAACAACACCGTCAACAACAACAATAATGTCAAATAAACAACAACAACAACAACAACGTCAAATAAACAACAACAACAATTATGTCAACAACAACAACAACGTCAAATAAACAACAACAACAACGTCAATAATAACAACAACGTCAAGTAAACAACAACAACAACAACAACAACGTCAAATGAACAACAACAACAACAACAACGTCAAATAAATAACAACAACAACGTCAAATAAACAACAACAAGAACAACGTCAACAACAACAACAACGTCAAATAAACAACAACAACAACTTCAACAACAACAACGTCAAATAAACAACAACAACAACAACAACAGCGTCAAATAAACAATAACAACACCAACAATGTCAAATAAACAACAACAACAACAACGTCAAATAAACAACAACAACAACGTCAACAACAACAACATCAACGTCAAATAAACAACAACAACAACAACGTCAAATAAACAACAACAACAACAACAATAACAACAACAATGTCAAATAAACAACAACAACAACAACAACACCGTCAACAACAACAACGTCAAATAAACAACAACAACGTCAAATAAACAACAACAACAACATCAACAACAACAAAAACGTCAAATAAACAACAATAACAACAACGTCAACAACAACAACTACGTCAAATAAACAACAACAACAACGTCAAATAAACAATAACAACAACAACAACGTCAACAACAATAACGTCAAATAAACAACAACAACAACAACGTCAAATACACAACAACAACGTCAAATAAACAACAACAACGTCAAATAAAGAACAACAACAACAACAACAACAACAACGTCAACAACAACAACAATGTCAAATAAACAACAACAACAACAACAACACCGTCAACAACAACAACGTCAAATAAACAACAACAACAACGTCAAATAAACAACAACAACAACAATGTCAAATAAACAACAACAACAACAACAACAACAATAACAACAACAACAACGTCAAATGAACAACAACAACAACATCAACAACAACAAAAACGTCAAATAAACAACAACAACTACAACGTCAACAACAATAACTACGTCAAATAAACAACAACAACAACGTTAAATAAACAACAACAACAACAACAATGTCACCCACAACAACGTCAAATAAATAACAATAACAATGTCAAATAAAAAACAATACTAAAACAACGTCAAATAAACAACAACAACTACAACAACAACGTCAACAACAACAACAATAACAATGTCAAATAAACAACAACAACAACAACGTCAACAACAACAACCACAACGTCAAATAAATAACAACAACAACGTCAAATAAACAACAACAACACCGTCAACAACAACCACAACAACAACGTCATATAAACAACAACAACAACAACAACAACGTCAACAACAACAACAACGTCAAATAAACAACAACAACAACGCCAAATAAACAACAACGTCAACAACAACAACAACAACGTGAAATAAACAACAACAACTATGTCAACAACAACTACAACATCAAATAAACAACAACAACAACAACGTCAACAATAACAACAACGTCAAATAAACAACAACAACAACAATAACAACGTCAAATAAACAACAACAACAACAACAACACCGTCAAATAAACAACAACAACAACAACGTCAAATAAACAACAACAACAACAACGTCAAATAAACAACAACAACAACGTCAAATAAACAACAACAACAACGTCAAATAAGCAATAACAACAACAACGTCAAATAAACAACAACAACAACGTCAAATAAACAACAACAACAATAACAACAACGTCATATAAACAACAACAACATTAATTAAACAACAACAATAACAACAACAACAACAACAACAACGTCAAATAAACAACAACAACAACAACAACACCGTCAACAACAACAACAACGTCAAATAAACAACAACAACAACAACAACACCGTCAACAACAACAATAATGTCAAATAAACAACAACAACAACAACGTCAAATAAACAACAACAACAATTATGTCAACAACAACAACAACGTCAAATAAACAACAACAACAACAACGTCAATAATAACAACAACGTCAAGTAAACAACAACAACAACAACAACAACAACGTCAAATGAACAACAACAACAACAACGTCAAATAAATAACAACAACAACGTCAAATAAACAACAACAAGAACAACGTCAACAACAACAACAACGTCAAATAAACAACAACAACAACAACTTCAACAACAACAACAACGTCAAATAAACAACAACAACAACAACAACGTCAAATAAACAATAACAACACCAACAATGTCAAATAAACAACAACAACAACAACGTCAAATAAACAACAACAACAACGTCAACAACAACAACAACAACGTCAAATAAACAACAACAACAACAACGTCAAATAAACAACAACAACAACAACGTCAAATAAACGACAACAACAACAACAACAACGTCAAATAAACAACAACAACAACAACAATAACAACAACAATGTCAAATAAACAACAACAACAACAACAACACCGTCAACAACAACAATGTCAAATAAACAACAACAACAACGTCAAATAAACAACAACAACAACAACGTCAACAACAACAACGTCAAATAAACAACAACAACAACAACAACAACAACCTCAAATAAACAACAACAACAACAACGTCAAATAAACAACAACAACAACAATAATAACAACAACAACAACGTCAAATAAACAACAACAACAACAACGTCAAATAAAAAATAACAACAACAACGTCAAATAAACAACAACAAAAACAACAACGTCAACAACAACAACTACGTTAAATAAACAACAACAACAACAACAACAATGTCAAAAAAACAATAACAACAACAACAACATCAACAACAACAACGTCAACAACAACAACTACGTCAAATAAACAACAACAACAACGTCAAATAAACAAATACAACAACAACAACGTCAACAACAACAACGTCAAATAAACAACAACAATGTCAAATAAAGAACAACAACAACAACAACAACGTCAAATAAAAAACAACAACGTCAACAACAACAACAATGTCAAATAAACAACAACAACAACAACAACACCGTCAACAACAACAACAATGTCAAATAAACAACAAAAACAACGTCAAATAAACAACAACAACAATAACGTCAACAACAACAACAACGTCAAATAAACAACAACAACGTCAAATAAACAACAACGTCAACAACAACAACAACAACGTCAAATAAACAACAACTACTATGTCAATAACAACATCAAATAAACAACAACAACAATGTCAACAACAACAACAACGTCAAATAAACAACAACAACAATAACAACGTCAAATAAACAATAACAACAACAACACGGTCAAATAAACAACAACAACAACAACGTCAAATAAACAACAACAACAACAACGTCAAATTAACAACAACAACGTCAAATAAACAACAACAACAACAACGTCAAATTAACAACAACAACGTCAAATAAACAACAACAACAACAACCTCAACAACAACAACAACAACGTCAAATAAACAACAACAACAACAAAAACTATGTCAACAACAACAAAAACGTCAAATAAACAACAAGAACAACAACAACGTCAAATAAACAACAACAACAACAACGTCAAATAAACAACAACAACAACAATACCGTCAAATAAACAACAACAACAACAACACCGTCAACAACAACAACAACGTCAAATAAACAACAACAACAACGTCATATAAACAACAACAACAACGTCAACAACAACAACAACGTCAAATAAACAACAACAACAACAACGTCAAATAAACAACAACGTGAAATAAACAACAACAACTATGTCAACAACAACTACAACATCAAATAAACAACAACAACAACGTCAACAACAACAACAATGTCAAATAAACAACAACAACAACAACAACAACAACGTCAAATAAACAATAACAACAACAACGTCAAATAAACAACAACAACAACGTCAAATAAACAACAACAACAACAACAACAACGTCAAATAAACAACAACAACATTAATTAAACAACAACAATAACAACAACAACAACGTCAAATAAACAACAACAACATTAATTAAACAACAACAATAACAACAACAACAACAACGTCAAATAAACAACAACAACAACAACAACAACACCGTCAACAACAACAACAATGTCAAATAAACAACAACAACAACAACACCGTCAACAACAACAATAATGTCAAATAAACAACAACAACAACAACAACGTCAAATAAACAACAACAACAATTATGTCAACAACAACAACAACGTCAAATAAGCAACAACAACAACAACAACGTCAAGTAAACAACAACAACAACAACAACAACGTCAAATGAACAACAACAACAACAACAACAACGTCAAATAAATAACAACAACGTCAAATAAACAACAACAAGAACAACGTCAACAACAACAACAACGTCAAATAAACAACAACAACAACAACTTCAACAACAACAACAACGTCAAATAAACAACAACAACAACAACGTCAAATAAACAATAACAACAACAACAATGTCAAATAAACAACAACAACAACGTCAAATAAACAACAACAACAACAACGTCAACAACAACAACAACGTCAAATAAACAACAACAACAACAACGTCAAATAAACAACAACAACAACAACGTCAAATAAACGACAACAACAACAACGTCAAATAAACAACAACAACAACAACAACAATAACAACAACAATGTCAAATAAACAACAACAACAACAACAACACCGTCAACAACAACAACTACGTCAAATAAACAACAACAACAACGTCAAATAAACAATAACAACAACAACAACGTCAACAACAACAACGTCAAATAAACAACAACAATGTCAAATAAAGAACAACAACAACAACAACGTCAAATAAAAAACAACAACGTCAACAACAACAACAACAATGTCAAATAAACAACAACAACAACAACACCGTCAACAACAACAACAACGTCAAATAAACAACAACGTCAACAACAACAACAATGTGAAATAAACAACAACTACTATGTCAACAACAACAACATCAAATAAACAACAACAACAACGTCAATAACAACAACAACGTCAAATAAACAACAACAACAACAACAACATCAAATAAACAACAACAACAACAACAACGTCAAATAAACAACAACAACAACGTCAAATAAACAACAACAACAACGTCAAATAAACAACAACAACAACGTCAAATAAGCAATAACAACAACAACGTCAAATAAACAACAACAACAACGTCAAATAAACAACAACAACAATAACAACAACGTCAAATAAACAACAACAACATTAATTAAACAACAACAATAACAACAACAACAACAACAACGTCAAATAAACAACAACAACAACAACAACACCGTCAACAACAACAACAACGTCAAATAAACAACAACAACAACAACAACACCGTCAACAACAACAATAATGTCAAATAAACAACAACAACAACAACAACAACGTCAAATAAACAACAACAACAATTATGTCAACAACAACAACAACGTCAAATAAACAACAACAACAACAACAACGTCAATAATAACAACAACGTCAAGTAAACAACAACAACAACAACAACAACGTCAAATGAACAACAACAACAACAACAACGTCAAATAAATAACAACAACAACGTCAAATAAACAACAACAAGAACAACGTCAACAACAACAACAACGTCAAATAAACAACAACAACAACAACTTCAACAACAACAACAACGTCAAATAAACAACAACAACAACAACGTCAAATAAACAATAACAACACCAACAATGTCAAATAAACAACAACAACAACGTCAAATAAACAACAACAACAACGTCAACAACAACAACAACAACGTCAAATAAACAACAACAACAACAACGTCAAATAAACAACAACAACAACAACGTCAAATAAACGACAACAACAACAACAACAACGTCAAATAAACAACAACAACAACAACAATAACAACAACAATGTCAAATAAACAACAACAACAACAACAACACCGTCAACAACAACAATGTCAAATAAACAACAACAACAACAACGTCAAATAAACAACAACAACAACAACGTCAACAACAACAACGTCAAATAAACAACAACAACAACAACCTCAAATAAACAACAACAACAACAACGTCAAATAAACAACAACAACAACAATAATAACAACAACAACAACGTCAAATAAACAACAACAACAACAACAACGTCAAATAAACAACAACAACAACAACAACGTCAAATAAACAACAACAACAACGTCAAATAAACAACAACAACAACGTCAAATAAACAACAACAACAACGTCAAATAAGCAATAACAACAACAACGTCAAATAAACAACAACAACAACGTCAAATAAACAACAACAACAATAACAACAACGTCAAATAAACAACAACAACATTAATTAAACAACAACAATAACAACAACAACAACAACAACGTCAAATAAACAACAACAACAACAACAACACCGTCAACAACAACAACAACGTCAAATAAACAACAACAACAACAACAACACCGTCAACAACAACAATAATGTCAAATAAACAACAACAACAACAACAACAACGTCAAATAAACAACAACAACAATTATGTCAACAACAACAACAACGTCAAATAAACAACAACAACAACAACGTCAATAATAACAACAACGTCAAGTAAACAACAACAACAACAACAACAACGTCAAATGAACAACAACAACAACAACAACGTCAAATAAATAAAAACAACAACGTCAAATAAACAACAACAAGAACAACGTCAACAACAACAACAACGTCAAATAAACAACAACAACAACAACTTCAACAACAACAACAACGTCAAATAAACAACAACAACAACAACGTCAAATAAACAATAACAACACCAACAATGTCAAATAAACAACAACAACAACGTCAAATAAACAACAACAACAACGTCAACAACAACAACAACAACGTCAAATAAACAACAACAACAACAACGTCAAATAAACAACAACAACAACAACAACGTCAAATAAACGACAACAACAACAACAACAACGTCAAATAAACAACAACAACAACAACAATAACAACAACAATGTCAAATAAACAACAACAACAACAACAACAACAACACCGTCAACAACAACAATGTCAAATAAACAACAACAACAACAACGTCAAATAAACAACAACAACAACAACGTCAACAACAACAACGTCAAATAAACAACAACAACAACAACCTCAAATAAACAACAACAACAACAACGTCAAATAAACAACAACAACAACAATAATAACAACAACAACAACGTCAAATAAACAACAACAACAACAACGTCAAATAAAAAATAACAACAACAACGTCAAATAAACAACAACAACAACAACACCGTCAACAACAACAACAACGTCAAATAAACAACAACAACAACAACACCGTCAACAACAACAATAATGTCAAATAAACAACAACAACAACAACAACAACGTCAAATAAACAACAACAACAATTATGTCAACAACAACAACAACGTCAAATAAACAACAACAACAACAACGTCAATAATAACAACAACGTCAAGTAAACAACAACAACAACAACAACAACAACGTCAAATGAACAACAACAACAACAACGTCAAATAAATAACAACAACAACGTCAAATAAACAACAACAAGAACAACGTCAACAACAACAACAACGTCAAATAAACAACAACAACAACAACTTCAACAACAACAACAACATCAAATAAACAACAACAACAACAACAACAACAACGTCAAATAAACAATAACAACACCAACAATGTCAAATAAACAACAACAACAACAACGTCAAATAAACAACAACAACAACGTCAACAACAACAACAACGTCAAATAAACAACAACAACAACAACGTCAAATAAACAACAACAACAACAACGTCAAATAAACGACAACAACAACAACAACAACGTCAAATAAACAACAACAACAACAACAATAACAACAACAATGTCAAATAAACAACAACAACAACAACAACACCGTCAACAACAACAATGTCAAATAAACAACAACAACAACGTCAAATAAACAACAACAACAACAACGTCAACAACAACAACGTCAAATAAACAACAACAACAACAACAACCTCAAATAAACAACAACAACAACAACGTCAAATAAACAACAACAACAACAATAATAACAACAACAACAACGTCAAATAAACAACAACAACAACAACGTCAAATAAAAAATAACAACAACAACGTCAAATAAACAACAACAAAAACAACAACGTCAACAACAACAACTACGTTAAATAAACAACAACAACAACAATGTCAAAAAAACAATAACAACAACAACAACGTCAACAACAACAACGTCAACAACAACAACTACGTCAAATAAACAACAACAACAACGTCAAATAAACAAATACAACAACAACAACGTCAACAACAACAACGTCAAATAAACAACAACAATGTCAAATAAAGAACAACAACAACGTCAAATAAAAAACAACAACGTCAACAACAACAACAATGTCAAATAAACAACAACAACAACAACAACACCGTCAACAACAACAACAATGTCAAATAAACAACAAAAACAACGTCAAATAAACAACAACAACAATAACGTCAACAACAACAACAACGTCAAATAAACAACAACAACGTCAAATAAACAACAACGTCAACAACAACAACAACGTCAAATAAACAACAACTACTATGTCAATAACAACATCAAATAAACAACAACAACAACGTCAACAACAACAACAACAACGTCAAATAAACAACAACAACAACGTCAAATAAACAACAACAACAACAACAACGTCAAATAAACGACAACAACAACAACAACAACGTCAAATAAACAACAACAACAACAACAATAACAACAACAATGTCAAATAAACAACAACAACAACAACAACAACACCGTCAACAACAACAATGTCAAATAAACAACAACAACAACAACGTCAAATAAACAACAACAACAACAACGTCAACAACAACAACGTCAAATAAACAACAACAACAACAACCTCAAATAAACAACAACAACAACAACGTCAAATAAACAACAACAACAACAATAATAACAACAACAACAACAACGTCAAATAAACAACAACAACAACAACGTCAAATAAAAAATAACAACAACAACGTCAAATAAACAACAACAACAACAACAACACCGTCAACAACAACAACAACGTCAAATAAACAACAACAACAACAACAACACCGTCAACAACAACAATAATGTCAAATAAACAACAACAACAACAACAACGTCAAATAAACAACAACAACAATTATGTCAACAACAACAACAACGTCAAATAAACAAC
The DNA here is from genome assembly GCA_948472305.1 of Vicia faba. Classification (NCBI taxonomy): domain Eukaryota; kingdom Viridiplantae; phylum Streptophyta; class Magnoliopsida; order Fabales; family Fabaceae; genus Vicia; species Vicia faba. The sequence continues at coordinate 1,197,770,562 of OX451735.1, read as the reverse complement.
AACAACAACAACGTCAATAATAACACAAAACGTCAAGTAAACAACAACAACAACAACAACAACAACGTCAAATGAACAACAACAACAACAACGTCAAATAAATAACAACAACAACGTCAAATAAACAACAACAAGAACAACATCAACAACAACAACAACGTCAAATAAACAACAACAACAACAACTTCAACAACAACAACAACGTCAAATAAACAACAACAACAACAACAACGTCAAATAAACAATAACAACACCAACAATGTCAAATAAACAACAACAACAACAACGTCAAATAAACAACAACAACAACGTCAACAACAACAACAACGTCAAATAAACAACAACAACAACAACGTCAAATAAACAACAACAACAACAACGTCAAATAAACGACAACAACAACAACAACAACGTCAAATAAACAACAACAACAACAACAATAACAACAACAATGTCAAATAAACAACAACAACAACAACAACACCGTCAACAACAACAATGTCAAATAAACAACAACAACAACGTCAAATAAACAACAACAACAACAACGTCAACAACAACAACGTCAAATAAAGAACAACAACAACAACAACCTCAAATAAACAACAACAACAACAACGTCAAATAAACAACAACAACAACAATAATAACAACAACAACAACGTCAAATAAACAACAACAACAACAACGTCAAATAAAAAATAACAACAACAACGTCAAATAAACAACAACAAAAACAACAACGTCAACAACAACAACTACGTTAAATAAACAACAACAACAACAACAATGTCAAAAAAACAATAACAACAACAACAACGTCAACAACAACAACGTCAACAACAACAACTACGTCAAATAAACAACAACAACAACGTCAAATAAACAAATACAACAACAACAACGTCAACAACAACAACGTCAAATAAACAACAACAATGTCAAATAAAGAACAACAACAACGTCAAATAAAAAACAACAACGTCAACAACAACAACAATGTCAAATAAACAACAACAACAACAACAACACCGTCAACAACAACAACAATGTCAAATAAACAACAAAAACAACGTCAAATAAACAACAACAACAATAACGTCAACAACAACAACAACGTCAAATAAACAACAACAACGTCAAATAAACAACAACGTCAACAACAACAACAACGTCAAATAAACAACAACTACTATGTCAATAACAACATCAAATAAACAACAACAACAACGTCAACAACAACAACAACGTCAAATAAACAACAACAACAATAACAACGTCAAATAAACAATAACATCAACAACACGGTCAAATAAACAACAACAACAACAACGTCAAATAAACAACAACAACAACAACGTCAAATTAACAACAACAACGTCAAATAAACAACAACAACAACAACGTCAAATTAACAACAACAACGTCAAATAAACAACAACAACAACAACCTCAACAACAACAACAACAACGTCAAATAAACAACAACAACAACAAAAACTATGTCAACAACAACAAAAACGTCAAATAAACAACAAGAACAACAACAACGTCAAATAAACAACAACAACAACAACGTCAAATAAACAACAACAACAACAATACCGTCAAATAAACAACAACAACAACAACACCGTCAACAACAACAACAACGTCAAATAAACAACAACAACAACAACGTCATATAAACAACAACAACAACGTCAACAACAACAACAACGTCAAATAAACAACAACAACAACAACGTCAAATAAACAACAACGTCAACAACAACAACAACGTGAAATAAACAACAACAACTATGTCAACAACAACTACAACATCAAATAAACAACAACAACAACGTCAACAACAACAACAATGTCAAATAAACAACAACAACAACAACAACAACGTCAAATAAACAATAACAACAACAACGTCAAATAAACAAAAACAACAACGTCAAATAAACAACAACAACAACAACAACAACGTCAAATAAACAACAACAACATTAATTAAACAACAACAATAACAACAACAACAACGTCAAATAAACAACAACAACAACAACAACAACACCGTCAACAACAACAACAATGTCAAATAAACAACAACAACAACAACACCGTCAACAACAACAATAATGTCAAATAAACAACAACAACAACAACAACGTCAAATAAACAACAACAACAATTATGTCAACAACAACAACAACGTCAAATAAACAACAACAACAACAACGTCAAGTAAACAACAACAACAACAACAACAACGTCAAATGAACAACAACAACAACAACGTCAAATAAATAACAACAACGTCAAATAAACAACAACAAGAACAACGTCAACAACAACAACAACGTCAAATAAACAACAACAACAACAACTTCAACAACAACAACAACGTCAAATAAACAACAACAACAACAACGTCAAATAAACAATAACAACAACAACAATGTCAAATAAACAACAACAACAACGTCAAATAAACAACAACAACAACAACGTCAACAACAACAACAACGTCAAATAAACAACAACAACAACAACGTCAAATAAACAACAACAACAACAACGTCAAATAAACGACAACAACAACAACGTCAAATAAACAACAACAACAACAACAACAACAATAACAACAACAATGTCAAATAAACAACAACAACAACAACACCGTCAACAACAACAACTACGTCAAATAAACAACAACAACAACGTCAAATAAACAATAACAACAACAACAACGTCAACAACAACAACGTCAAATAAACAACAACAATGTCAAATAAAGAACAACAACAACAACAACGTCAAATAAAAAACAACAACGTCAACAACAACAACAACAATGTCAAATAAACAACAACAACAACAACACCGTCAACAACAACAACAATGTCAAATAAACAACAACAACAACGTCAAATATACAACAACAACAATAACGTCAACAACAACAACAACGTCAAATAAACAACAACGTCAACAACAACAACAATGTGAAATAAACAACAACTACTATGTCAACAACAACAACATCAAATAAACAACAACAACAACGTCAATAACAACAACAACGTCAAATAAACAACAACAACAACAACAACGTCAAATAAACAACAACAACAACAACAACGTCAAATAAACAACAACAACAACAACGTCAAATAAACAACAACAACAACGTCAAATAAACAACAACAACAACGTCAAATAAGCAATAACAACAACAACGTCAAATAAACAACAACAACAACGTCAAATAAACAACAACAACAATAACAACAACATCAAATAAACAACAACAACATTAATTAAACAACAACAATAACAACAACAACAACAACAACGTCAAATAAACAACAACAACAACAACAACACCGTCAACAACAACAACAACGTCAAATAAACAACAACAACAACAACACCGTCAACAACAACAATAATGTCAAATAAACAACAACAACAACGTCAAATAAACAACAACAACAATTATGTCAACAACAACAACAACGTCAAATAAACAACAACAACAACAACGTCAATAATAACAACAACGTCAAGTAAACAACAACAACAACAACAACAACGTCAAATGAACAACAACAACAACAACGTCAAATAAATAACAACAACAACGTCAAATAAACAACAACAAGAACAACGTCAACAACAACAACAACATCAAATAAACAACAACAACAACGTCAATAACAACAACAACGTCAAATAAACAACAACAACAACAACAACGTCAAATAAACAACAACAACAACAACAACGTCAAATAAACAACAACAACAACAACGTCAAATAAACAACAACAACAACGTCAAATAAACAACAACAACAACGTCAAATAAGCAATAACAACAACAACGTCAAATAAACAACAACAACAACGTCAAATAAACAACAACAACAATAACAACAACGTCAAATAAACAACAACAACATTAATTAAACAACAACAATAACAACAACAACAACAACAACGTCAAATAAACAACAACAACAACAACAACAACACCGTCAACAACAACAACAACGTCAAATAAACAACAACAACAACAACAACACCGTCAACAACAACAATAATGTCAAATAAACAACAACAACAACAACAACAACGTCAAATAAACAACAACAACAATTATGTCAACAACAACAACAACGTCAAATAAACAACAACAACAACAACGTCAATAATAACAACAACGTCAAGTAAACAACAACAACAACAACAACAACAACAACGTCAAATGAACAACAACAACAACAACAACGTCAAATAAATAACAACAACAACGTCAAATAAACAACAACAAGAACAACGTCAACAACAACAACAACGTCAAATAAACAACAACAACAACAACTTCAACAACAACAACAACGTCAAATAAACAACAACAACAACAACGTCAAATAAACAATAACAACCCCAACAATGTCAAATAAACAACAACAACAACGTCAAATAAACAACAACAACAACGTCAACAACAACAACAACAACGTCAAATAAACAACAACAACAACAACGTCAAATAAACAACAACAACAACAACAACGTCAAATAAACGACAACAACAACAACAACAACGTCAAATAAACAACAACAACAACAACAATAACAACAACAATGTCAAATAAACAACAACAACAACAACAACAACACCGTCAACAACAACAATGTCAAATAAACAACAACAACAACAACGTCAAATAAACAACAACAACAACAACGTCAAATAAACAACAACAACAACAACAACACCGTCAACAACAACAACAACACCGTCAACAACAACAACAACGTCAAATAAACAACAACAACAACAACACCGTCAACAACAACAATAATGTCAAATAAACAACAACAACAACGTCAAATAAACAACAACAACAATTATGTCAACAACAACAACAACGTCAAATAAACAACAACAACAACGTCAATAATAACAACAACGTCAAGTAAACAACAACAACAACAACAACAACGTCAAATGAACAACAACAACAACAACAACGTCAAATAAATAACAACAACAACGTCAAATAAACAACAACAAGAACAACGTCAACAACAACAACAACGTCAAATAAACAACAACAACAACAACTTCAACAACAACAACAACGTCAAATAAACAACAACAACAACAACGTCAAATAAACAATAACAACACCAACAATGTCAAATAAACAACAACAACAACGTCAAATAAACAACAACAACAACGTCAACAACAACAACAACAACGTCAAATAAACAACAACAACAACAACGTCAAATAAACAACAACAACAACAACAACGTCAAATAAACGACAACAACAACAACAACAACGTCAAATAAACAACAACAACAACAACAATAACAACAACAATGTCAAATAAACAACAACAACAACAACAACAACACCGTCAACAACAACAATGTCAAATAAACAACAACAACAACAACGTCAAATAAACAACAACAACAACAACGTCAACAACAACAACGTCAAATAAACAACAACAACAACAACCTCAAATAAACAACAACAACAACAACGTCAAATAAACAACAACAACAACAATAATAACAACAACAACAACGTCAAATAAACAACAACAACAACAACGTCAAATAAAAAATAACAACAACAACGTCAAATAAACAACAACAAAAACAACAACGTCAACAATAACAACTACGTTAAATAAACAACAACAACAACAACAATGTCAAAAAAACAATAACAACAACAACAACGTCAACAACAACAACTACGTCAAATAAACAACAACAACAACAACGTCAAATAAACAATAACAACAACAACAACGTCAACAACAACAACGTCAAATAAACAACAACAATGTCAAATAAAGAACAACAACAACAACAACAACGTCAAATAAAAAACAACAACGTCAACAATAACAACAATGTCAAATAAACAACAACAACAACAACACCGTCAACAACAACAACAATGTCAAATAAACAACAAAAACAACGTCAAATAAACAACAACAACAATAACGTCAACAACAACAACAACGTCAAATAAACAACAACAACGTCAAATAAACAACAACGTCAACAACAACAACGTGAAATAAACAACAACTACTATGTCAACAACAACATCAAATAAACAACAACAACAACGTCAACAACAACAACAACGTCAACAACAACAACAACGTCAAATAAACAACAACAACAATAACAACGTCAAATAAACAATAACAACAACAACACGGTCAAATAAACAACAACAACAACAACGTCAAATAAACAACAACAACAACAACAACGTCAAATTAACAACAACAACGTCAAATAAACAACAACAACAACAACGTCAAATGAACAACAACAACGTCAAATAAACAACAACAACAACAACCTCAACAACAACAACAACAATGTCAAATAAACAACAACAACAACAACAACTATGTCAACAACAACAAAAACGTCAAATAAACAACAAGAACAACAACAACGTCAAATAAACAACAACAACAACAACGTCAAATAAACAACAACAACAACAATACCGTCAAATAAACAACAACAACAACAACACCGTCAACAACAACAACAACGTCAAATAAACAACAACAACAACGTCATATAAACAACAACAACAACGTCAACAACAACAACAACGTCAAATAAACAACAACAACAACAACGTCAAATAAACAACAACGTCAACAACAACAACAACGTGAAATAAACAACAACAACTATGTCAATAACAACTACAACATCAAATAAACAACAACAACAACGTCAACAACAACAACAATGTCAAATAAACAACAACAACAACAACAACAACAACAACAACAACGTCAAATAAACAATAACAACAACAACGTCAAATAAACAACAACAACAACGTCAAATAAACAACAACAACAACAACGTCAAATAAACAACAACAACAACAACGTCAAATAAACGACAACAACAACAACGTCAAATAAACAACAACAACAACAACAACAATAACAACAACAATGTCAAATAAACAACAACAACAACAACACCGTCAACAACAACAACTACGTCAAATAAACAACAACAACAACGTCAAATAAACAATAACAACAACAACAACAACGTCAACAACAACAACGTCAAATAGACAACAACAATGTCAAATAAAGAACAACAACAACAACAACGTCAAATAAAAAACAACAACGTCAACAACAACAACAACAATGTCAAATAAACAACAACAACAACAACACCGTCAACAACAACAACAATGTCAAATAAACAACAACAACAACGTCAAATATACAACAACAACAATAACGTCAACAACAACAACAACGTCAAATAAACAACAACGTCAACAACAACAACAATGTGAAATAAACAACAACTACTATGTCAACAACAACAACATCAAATAAACAACAACAACAACGTCAATAACAACAACAACGTCAAATAAACAACAACAACAACAACAACGTCAAATAAACAACAACAACAACAACAACGTCAAATAAACAACAACAACAACAACGTCAAATAAACAACAACAACAACGTCAAATAAACAACAACAACAACGTCAAATAAGCAATAACAACAACAACGTCAAATAAACAACAACAACAACGTCAAATAAACAACAACAACAATAACAACAACGTCAAATAAACAACAACAACATTAATTAAACAACAACAATAACAACAACAACAACAACAACGTCAAATAAACAACAACAACAACAACAACACCGTCAACAACAACAACAACGTCAAATAAACAACAACAACAACAACAACACCGTCAACAACAACAATAATGTCAAATAAACAACAACAACAACAACAACGTCAAATAAACAACAACAACAATTATATCAACAACAACAACAACGTCAAATAAACAACAACAACAACAACGTCAATAATAACAACAACGTCAAGTAAACAACAACAACAATAACAACAACAACAACGCCAAATTTACAACAACAACAACAACAACGTCAAATAAATAACAACAACAACGTCAAATAAACAACAACAAGAACAACTTCAACAACAACAACAACGTCAAATAAACAACAACAACAACAACTTCAACAACAACAACAACGTCAAATAAACAACAACAACAACAACGTCAAATAAACAATAACAACCCCAACAATGTCAAATAAACAACAACAACAACGTCAAATAAACAACAACAACAACAACGTCAAATAAACGACAACAACAACAACGTCAAATAAACAACAACAACAACAACAACAATAACAACAACAATGTCAAATAAACAACAACAACAACAACACCGTCAACAACAACAACTACGTCAAATAAACAACAACAACAACGTCAAATAAACAATAACAACAACAACAACGTCAACAACAACAACGTCAAATAGACAACAACAATGTCAAATAAAGAACAACAACAACAACAACGTCAAATAAAAAACAACAACTTCAACAACAACAACAACAATGTCAAATAAACAACAACAACAACAACACCGTCAACAACAACAACAATGTCAAATAAACAACAACAACAACGTCAAATATACAACAACAACAATAACGTCAACAACAACAACAACGTCAAATAAACAACAACGTCAACAACAACAACAATGTGAAATAAACAACAACTACTATGTCAACAACAACAACATCAAATAAACAACAACAACAACGTCAATAACAACAACAACGTCAAATAAACAACAACAACAACAACAACGTCAAATAAACAACAACAACAACAACAACGTCAAATAAACAACAACAACAACAACGTCAAATAAACAACAACAACAACGTCAAATAAACAACAACAACAACGTCAAATAAGCAATAACAACAACAACGTCAAATAAACAACAACAACAACGTCAAATAAACAACAACAACAATAACAACAACGTCAAATAAACAACAACAACATTAATTAAACAACAACAATAACAACAACAACAACAACAACAACGTCAAATAAACAACAACAACAACAACAACAACACCGTCAACAACAACAACAACGTCAAATAAACAACAACAACAACAACAACACCGTCAACAACAACAATAATGTCAAATAAACAACAACAACAACAACAACAACGTCAAATAAACAACAACAACAATTATGTCAACAACAACAACAACGTCAAATAAACAACAACAACAACAACGTCAATAATAACAACAACGTCAAGTAAACAACAACAACAACAACAACAACAACAACAACGTCAAATGAACAACAACAACAACAACAACGTCAAATAAATAACAACAACAACGTCAAATAAACAACAACAAGAACAACGTCAACAACAACAACAACGTCAAATAAACAACAACAACAACAACTTCAACAACAACAACAACGTCAAATAAACAACAACAACAACAACGTCAAATAAACAATAACAACCCCAACAATGTCAAATAAACAACAACAACAACGTCAAATAAACAACAACAACAACGTCAACAACAACAACAACAACGTCAAATAAACAACAACAACAACAACGTCAAATAAACAACAACAACAACAACAACGTCAAATAAACGACAACAACAACAACAACAACGTCAAATAAACAACAACAACAACAATAATAACAACAACAATGTCAAATAAACAACAACAACAACAACAACAACACCGTCAACAACAACAATGTCAAATAAACAACAACAACAACGTCAAATAAACAACAACAACAACAACGTCAACAACAACAACGTCAAATAAACAACAACAACAACAACAACCTCAAATAAACAACAACAACAACAACGTCAAATAAACAACAACAACAACAATAATAACAACAACAACAACGTCAAATAAACAACAACAACAACAACGTCAAATAAAAAATAACAACAACAACGTCAAATAAACAACAACAAAAACAACAACGTCAACAACAACAACTACGTTAAATAAACAACAACAACAACAACAACAACAATGTCAAAAAAACAATAACAACAACAACAACGTCAACAACAACAACGTCAACAACAACAACTACGTCAAATAAACAACAACAACAACGTCAAATAAACAATAACAACAACAACAACGTCAAATAAACAACAACAACAACAACACCGTCAAATAAACAACAACAACGTCAAATAAACAACAACAACAACATCAACAACAACAAAAACGTCAAATAAACAACAATAACAACAACGTCAACAACAACAACTACGTCAAATAAACAACAACAACGTCAAATAAACAATAACAACAACAACAACGTCAACAACAATAACGTCAAATAAACAACAACAACAACAACGTCAAATACACAACAACAACGTCAAATAAACAACAACAACGTCAAATAAAGAACAACAACAACAACAACAACAACAACAACGTCAACAACAACAACAATGTCAAATAAACAACAACAACAACAACACCGTCAACAACAACAACGTCAAATAAACAACAACAACAACGTCAAATAAACAACAACAACAACAACAATGTCAAATAAACAACAACAACAATAACAACAATAACAACAACAACAACGTCAAATGAACAACAACAACAACATCAACAACAACAAAAACGTCAAATAAACAACAACAACTACAACGTCAACAACAATAACTACGTCAAATAAACAACAACAACAACGTTAAATAAACAACAACAACAACAATGTCACCCACAACAACGTCAAATAAATAACAATAACAATGTCAAATAAAAAACAATACTAAAACAACGTCAAATAAACAACAACAACTACAACAACAACGTCAACAACAACAACAATAACAATGTCAAATAAACAACAACCACAACGTCAAATAAATAACAACAACAACGTCAAATAAACAACAACAACACCGTCAACAACAACCACAACAACAACGTCATATAAACAACAACAACAACAACAACGTCAACAACAACAACGTCAAATAAACAACAACAACAACGCCAAATAAACAACAACGTCAACAACAACAACAACGTGAAATAAACAACAACAACTATGTCAACAACAACTACAACATCAAATAAACAACAACAACAACAACGTCAACAATAACAACAACGTCAAATAAACAACAACAACAACAATAACAACGTCAAATAAACAACAACAACAACAACAACACCGTCAAATAAACAACAACAACAACAACGTCAAATAAACAACAACAACAACAACGTCAAATAAACAACAACAACAACGTCAAATAAACAACAACAACAACGTCAAATAAGCAATAACAACAACAACGTCAAATAAACAACAACAACAACGTCAAATAAACAACAACAACAATAACAACAACGTCAAATAAACAACAACAACATTAATTAAACAACAACAATAACAACAACAACAACAACAACGTCAAATAAACAACAACAACAACAACAACAACACCGTCAACAACAACAACAACGTCAAATAAACAACAACAACAACAACAACACCGTCAACAACAACAATAATGTCAAATAAACAACAACAACAACAACAACAACGTCAAATAAACAACAACAACAATTATGTCAACAACAACAACAACGTCAAATAAACAACAACAACAACAACAACAACACCGTCAACAACAACAACAATGTCAAATAAACAACAACAACAACAACACCGTCAACAACAACAATAATGTCAAATAAACAACAACAACAACAACAACGTCAAATAAACAACAACAACAATTATGTCAACAACAACAACAACGTCAAATAAACAACAACAACAACAACGTCAAGTAAACAACAACAACAACAACAACGTCAAATGAACAACAACAACAACAACGTCAAATAAATAACAACAACGTCAAATAAACAACAACAAGAACAACGTCAACAACAACAACAACGTCAAATAAACAACAACAACAACAACTTCAACAACAACAACAACGTCAAATAAACAACAACAACAACAACGTCAAATAAACAATAACAACAACAACAATGTCAAATAAACAACAACAACAACGTCAAATAAAAAACAACAACAACAACGTCAACAACAACAACAACGTCAAATAAACAACAACAACAACAACGTCAAATAAACAACAACAACAACAACGTCAAATAAACGACAACAACAACAACGTCAAATAAACAACAACAACAACAACAACAATAACAACAACAATGTCAAATAAACAACAACAACAACAACACCGTCAACAACAACAACTACGTCAAATAAACAACAACAACAACGTCAAATAAACAATAACAACAACAACAACGTCAACAACAACAACGTCAAATAAACAACAACAATGTCAAATAAAGAACAACAACAACAACAACGTCAAATAAAAAACAACAACGTCAACAACAACAACAACAATGTCAAATAAACAACAACAACAACAACACCGTCAACAACAACAACAATGTCAAATAAACAACAACAACAACATCAAATATACAACAACAACAATAACGTCAACAACAACAACAACGTCAAATAAACAACAACGTCAACAACAACAACAATGTGAAATAAATAACAACTACTATGTCAACAACAACAACATCAAATAAACAACAACAACAACGTCAATAACAACAACAACGTCAAATAAACAACAACAACAACAACAACGTCAAATAAACAACAACAACAACAACAACGTCAAATAAACAACAACAACAACAACGTCAAATAAACAACAACAACAACGTCAAATAAACAACAACAACAACGTCAAATAAGCAATAACAACAACAACGTCAAATAAACAACAACAACAACGTCAAATAAACAACAACAACAATAACAACAACATCAAATAAACAACAACAACATTAATTAAACAACAACAATAACAACAACAACAACAACAACGTCAAATAAACAACAACAACAACAACACCGTCAACAACAACAACAACGTCAAATAAACAACAACAACACCGTCAACAACAACAATAATGTCAAATAAACAACAACAACAACAACAACAACAACGTCAAATAAACAACAACAACAATTATGTCAACAACAACAACAACGTCAAATAAACAACAACAACAACAACGTCAATAATAACAACAACGTCAAGTAAACAACAACAACAACAACAACAACGTCAAATGAACAACAACAACAACAACAACGTCAAATAAATAACAACAACAACGTCAAATAAACAACAACAAGAACAACGTCAACAACAACAACAACGTCAAATAAACAACAACAACAACAACTTCAACAACAACAACAACGTCAAATAAACAACAACAACAACAACGTCAAATAAACAATAACAACACCAACAATGTCAAATAAACAACAACAACAACGTCAAATAAACAACAACAACAACGTCAACAACAACAACAACAACGTCAAATAAACAACAACAACAACAACGTCAAATAAACAACAACAACAACAACGTCAAATAAACGACAACAACAACAACAACAACGTCAAATAAACAACAACAACAACAACAATAACAACAACAATGTCAAATAAACAACAACAACAACAACAACAACACCGTCAACAACAACAATGTCAAATAAACAACAACAACAACAACGTCAAATAAACAACAACAACAACAACAACGTCAACAACAACAACGTCAAATAAACAACAACAACAACAACCTCAAATAAACAACAACAACAACAACAACGTCAAATAAACAACAACAACAACAATAATAACAACAACAACAACGTCAAATAAACAACAACAACAACAACGTCAAATAAAAAATAACAACAACAACGTCAAATAAACAACAACAAAAACAACAACGTCAACAATAACAACTACGTTAAATAAACAACAACAACAACAACAATGTCAAAAAAACAATAACAACAACAACAACGTCAACAACAACAACTACGTCAAATAAACAACAACAACAACAACGTCAAATAAACAATAACAACAACAACAACGTCAACAACAACAACGTCAAATAAACAACAACAATGTCAAATAAAGAACAACAACAACAACAACAACGTCAAATAAAAAACAACAACGTCAACAACAACAACAATGTCAAATAAACAACAACAACAACAACACCGTCAACAACAACAACAATGTCAAATAAACAACAAAAACAACGTCAAATAAACAACAACAACAATAACGTCAACAACAACAACAACGTCAAATAAACAACAATAACGTCAAATAAACAACAACGTCAACAACAACAACAACGTGAAATAAACAACAACTACTATGTCAACAACAACATCAAATAAACAACAACAACAACGTCAACAACAACAACAACGTCAAATAAACAACAACAACAATAACAACGTCAAATAAACAATAACAACAACAACACGGTCAAATAAACAACAACAACAACAACGTCAAATAAACAACAACAACAACAACGTCAAATTAACAACAACAACGTCAAATAAACAACAACAACAACAACGTCAAATGAACAACAACAACGTCAAATAAACAACAACAACAACAACCTCAACAACAACAACAACAATGTCAAATAAACAACAACAACAACAACAACAACTATGTCAACAACAACAAAAACGTCAAATAAACGACAAGAACAACAACAACGTCAAATAAACAACAACAACAACAACGTCAAATAAACAACAACAACAACAATACCGTCAAATAAACAACAACAACAACAACACCGTCAACAACAACAACAACGTCAAATAAACAACAACAACAACGTCATATAAACAACAACAACAACGTCAACAACAACAACAACGTCAAATAAACAACAACAACAACAACAACGTCAAATAAACAACAACGTCAACAACAACAACAACGTGAAATAAACAACAACAACTATGTCAATAACAACTACAACATCAAATAAACAACAACAACAACGTCAACAACAACAACAATGTCAAATAAACAACAACAACAACAACAACAACAACAACGTCAAATAAACAATAACAACAACAACGTCAAATAAACAACAACAACAACGTCAAATAAACAACAACAACAACAACAACGTCAAATAAACAACAACAACAACAACGTCAAATAAACGACAACAACAACAACGTCAAATAAACAACAACAACAACAACAACAATAACAACAACAATGTCAAATAAACAACAACAACAACAACACCGTCAACAACAACAACTACGTCAAATAAACAACAACAACAACGTCAAATAAACAATAACAACAACAACAACGTCAACAACAACAACGTCAAATAGACAACAACAATGTCAAATAAAGAACAACAACAACAACAACGTCAAATAAAAAACAACAACGTCAACAACAACAACAACAATGTCAAATAAACAACAACAACAACAACACCGTCAACAACAACAACAATGTCAAATAAACAACAACAACAACGTCAAATATACAACAACAACAATAACGTCAACAACAACAACAACGTCAAATAAACAACAACGTCAACAACAACAACAATGTGAAATAAATAACAACTACTATGTCAACAACAACAACATCAAATAAACAACAACAACAACGTCAATAACAACAACAACGTCAAATAAACAACAACAACAACAACAACGTCAAATAAACAACAACAACAACAACAACGTCAAATAAACAACAACAACAACAACGTCAAATAAACAACAACAACAACGTCAAATAAACAACAACAACAACGTCAAATAAGCAATAACAACAACAACGTCAAATAAACAACAACAACAACGTCAAATAAACAACAACAACAATAACAACAACATCAAATAAACAACAACAACATTAATTAAACAACAACAATAACAACAACAACAACAACAACGTCAAATAAACAACAACAACAACAACAACACCGTCAACAACAACAACAACGTCAAATAAACAACAACAACACCGTCAACAACAACAATAATGTCAAATAAACAACAACAACAACAACAACAACGTCAAATAAACAACAACAACAATTATGTCAACAACAACAACAACGTCAAATAAACAACAACAACAACAACGTCAATAATAACAACAACGTCAAGTAAACAACAACAACAACAACAACAACGTCAAATGAACAACAACAACAACAACAACGTCAAATAAACAACAACAAGAACAACGTCAACAACAACAACAACGTCAAATAAACAACAACAACAACAACTTCAACAACAACAACAACGTCAAATAAACAACAACAACAACAACGTCAAATAAACAATAACAACACCAACAATGTCAAATAAACAACAACAACAACGTCAAATAAACAACAACAACAACGTCAACAACAACAACAACAACGTCAAATAAACAACAACAACAACAACGTCAAATAAACAACAACAACAACAACGTCAAATAAACGACAACAACAACAACAACAACGTCAAATAAACAACAACAACAACAACAATAACAACAACAATGTCAAATAAACAACAACAACAACAACAACAACACCGTCAACAACAACAATGTCAAATAAACAACAACAACAACAACGTCAAATAAACAACAACAACAACAACGTCAACAACAACAACGTCAAATAAACAACAACAACAACAACCTCAAATAAACAACAACAACAACAACAACGTCAAATAAACAACAACAACAACAATAATAACAACAACAACAACGTCAAATAAACAACAACAACAACAACGTCAAATAAAAAATAACAACAACAACGTCAAATAAACAACAACAAAAACAACAACGTCAACAATAACAACTACGTTAAATAAACAACAACAACAACAACAATGTCAAAAAAACAATAACAACAACAACAACGTCAACAACAACAACTACGTCAAATAAACAACAACAACAACAACGTCAAATAAACAATAACAACAACAACAACGTCAACAACAACAACGTCAAATAAACAACAACAATGTCAAATAAAGAACAACAACAACAACAACAACGTCAAATAAAAAACAACAACGTCAACAACAACAACAATGTCAAATAAACAACAACAACAACAACACCGTCAACAACAACAACAATGTCAAATAAACAACAAAAACAACGTCAAATAAACAACAACAACAATAACGTCAACAACAACAACAACGTCAAATAAACAACAACAACGTCAAATAAACAACAACGTCAACAACAACAACAACGTGAAATAAACAACAACTACTATGTCAACAACAACATCAAATAAACAACAACAACAACGTCAACAACAACAACAACGTCAAATAAACAACAACAACAATAACAACGTCAAATAAACAATAACAACAACAACACGGTCAAATAAACAACAACAACAACAACGTCAAATAAACAACAACAACAACAACGTCAAATTAACAACAACAACGTCAAATAAACAACAACAACAACAACGTCAAATGAACAACAACAACGTCAAATAAACAACAACAACAACAACCTCAACAACAACAACAACAATGTCAAATAAACAACAACAACAACAACAACTATGTTAACAACAACAAAAACGTCAAATAAACAACAAGAACAACAACAACGTCAAATAAACAACAACAACAACAACAACAACGTCAAATAAACAACAACAACAACAATACCGTCAAATAAACAACAACAACAACAACACCGTCAACAACAACAACAACGTCAAATAAACAACAACAACAACGTCATATAAACAACAACAACAACGTCAACAACAACAACAACGTCAAATAAACAACAACAACAACAACAACAACGTCAAATAAACAACAACGTCAACAACAACAACAACGTGAAATAAACAACAACAACTATGTCAATAACAACTACAACATCAAATAAACAACAACAACAACGTCAACAACAACAACAATGTCAAATAAACAACAACAACAACAACAACAACAACGTCAAATAAACAATAACAACAACAACGTTAAATAAACAACAACAACAACGTCAAATAAACAACAACAACAACAACAACGTCAAATAAACAACAACAACAACAACGTCAAATAAACGACAACAACAACAACGTCAAATAAACAACAACAACAACAACAACAATAACAACAACAATGTCAAATAAACAACAACAACAACAACACCGTCAACAACAACAACTACGTCAAATAAACAACAACAACAACGTCAAATAAACAATAACAACAACAACAACGTCAACAACAACAACGTCAAATAGACAACAACAATGTCAAATAAAGAACAACAACAACAACAACGTCAAATAAAAAACAACAACGTCAACAACAACAACAACAATGTCAAATAAACAACAACAACAACAACACCGTCAACAACAACAACAATGTCAAATAAACAACAACAACAACGTCAAATATACAACAACAACAATAACGTCAACAACAACAACAACGTCAAATAAACAACAACGTCAACAACAACAACAATGTGAAATAAACAACAACTACTATGTCAACAACAACAACATCAAATAAACAACAACAACAACGTCAATAACAACAACAACGTCAAATAAACAACAACAACAACAACGTCAAATAAACAACAACAACAACAACAACGTCAAATAAACAACAACAACAACAACGTCAAATAAACAACAACAACAACGTCAAATAAACAACAACAACAACGTCAAATAAGCAATAACAACAACAACGTCAAATAAACAACAACAACAACGTCAAATAAACAACAACAACAATAACAACAACGTCAAAAAAACACCAACAACATTAATTAAACAACAACAATAACAACAACAACAACAACAACAACGTCAAATAAACAACAACAACAACAACAACAACACCGTCAACAACAACAACAACGTCAAATAAACAACAACAACAACAACAACACCGTCAACAACAACAATAATGTCAAATAAACAACAACAACAACAACAACAACGTCAAATAAACAACAACAACAATTATGTCAACAACAACAACAACGTCAATAATAACAACAACGTCAAGTAAACAACAACAACAACAACAACAACAACAACGTCAAATGAACAACAACAACAACAACAACAACGTCAAATAAATAACAACAACAACGTCAAATAAACAACAACAAGAACAACGTCAAATAAACAACAACAACAACAACTTCAACAACAACAACAACGTCAAATAAACAACAACAACAACAACGTCAAATAAACAATAACAACCCCAACAATGTCAAATAAACAACAACAACAACGTCAAATAAACAACAACAACAACGTCAACAACAACAACAACAACGTCAAATAAACAACAACAACAACAACGTCAAATAAACAACAACAACAACAACGTCAAATAAACGACAACAACAACAACAACAACAACAATAACAACAACAATGTCAAATAAACAACAACAACAACAACAACAACACCGTCAACAACAACAATGTCAAATAAACAACAACAACAACGTCAAATAAACAACAACAACAACAACGTCAACAACAACAACGTCAAATAAACAACAACAACAACAACAACCTCAAATAAACAACAACAACAACAACGTCAAATAAACAACAACAACAACAATAATAACAACAACAACAACGTCAAATAAACAACAACAACAACAACGTCAAATAAAAAATAACAACAACAACGTCAAATAAACAACAACAAAAACAACAACGTCAACAACAACAACTACGTTAAATAAACAACAACAACAACAACAACAACAATGTCAAAAAAACAATAACAACAACAACAACGTCAACAACAACAACGTCAACAACAACAACTACGTCAAATAAACAACAACAACAACGTCAAATAAACAATAACAACAACAACAACGTCAAATAAACAACAACAACAACAACACCGTCAAATAAACAACAACAACGTCAAATAAACAACAACAACAACATCAACAACAACAAAAACGTCAAATAAACAACAATAACAACAACGTCAACAACAACAACTACGTCAAATAAACAACAACAACAACGTCAAATAAACAATAACAACAACAACAACGTCAACAACAATAACATCAAATAAACAACAACAACAACAACGTCAAATACACAACAACAACGTCAAATAAACAACAACAACGTCAAATAAAGAACAACAACAACAACAACAACAACAACGTCAACAACAACAACAATGTCAAATAAACAACAACAACAACAACAACACCGTCAACAACAACAACGTCAAATAAACAACAACAACAACGTCAAATAAACAACAACAACAACAACAATGTCAAATAAACAACAACAACAATAACAACAATAACAACAACAACAACGTCAAATGAACAACAACAACAACATCAACAACAACAAAAACGTCAAATAAACAACAACAACTACAACGTCAACAACAATAACTACGTCAAATAAACAACAACAACAACGTTAAATAAACAACAACAACAACAATGTCACCCACAACAACGTCAAATAAATAACAATAACAATGTCAAATAAAAAACAATACTAAAACAACGTCAAATAAACAACAACAACTACAACAACAACGTCAACAACAACAACAATAACAATGTCAAATAAACAACAACAACAACAACGTCAACAACAACAACCACAACGTCAAATAAATAACAACAACAACGTCAAATAAACAACAACAACAACACCGTCAACAACAACCACAACAACAACGTCATATAAACAACAACAACAACAACAACGTCAACAACAACAACAACGTCAAATAAACAACAACAACAACGCCAAATAAACAACAACGTCAACAACAACAACAACGTGAAATAAACAACAACAACTATGTCAACAACAACTACAACATCAAATAAACAACAACAACAACAACGTCAACAATAACAACAACGTCAAATAAACAACAACAACAACAATAACAACGTCAAATAAACAACAACAACAACAACAACACCGTCAAATAAACAACAACAACAACAACGTCAAATAAACAACAACAACAACAACGTCAAATAAACAACAACAACAACGTCAAATAAACAACAACAACAACGTCAAATAAGCAATAACAACAACAACGTCAAATAAACAACAACAACAACGTCAAATAAACAACAACAACAATAACAACAACGTCAAATAAACAACAACAACATTAATTAAACAACAACAATAACAACAACAACAACAACAACGTCAAATAAACAACAACAACAACAACAACAACACCGTCAACAACAACAACAACGTCAAATAAACAACAACAACAACAACACCGTCAACAACAACAATAATGTCAAATAAACAACAACAACAACAACAACAACGTCAAATAAACAACAACAACAATTATGTCAACAACAACAACAACGTCAAATAAACAACAACAACAACAACGTCAATAATAACAACAACGTCAAGTAAACAACAACAACAACAACAACAACAACGTCAAATGAACAACAACAACAACAACAACGTCAAATAAATAACAACAACAACGTCAAATAAACAACAACAAGAACAACGTCAACAACAACAACAACGTCAAATAAACAACAACAACAACAACTTCAACAACAACAACAACGTCAAATAAACAACAACAACAACAACGTCAAATAAACAATAACAACACCAACAATGTCAAATAAACAACAACAACAACAACGTCAAATAAACAACAACAACAACGTCAACAACAACAACAACAACGTCAAATAAACAACAACAACAACAACAACGTCAAATAAACAACAACAACAACAACAACGTCAAATAAACGACAACAACAACAACAACAACGTCAAATAAACAACAACAACAACAACAATAACAACAACAATGTCAAATAAACAACAACAACAACAACACCGTCAACAACAACAACGTCAAATAAACAACAACAACGTCAAATAAACAACAACAACAACATCAACAACAACAAAAACGTCAAATAAACAACAATAACAACAACGTCAACAACAACAACTACGTCAAATAAACAACAACAACAACGTCAAATAAACAATAACAACAACAACAACGTCAACAACAATAACGTCAAATAAACAACAACAACGTCAAATACACAACAACAACGTCAAATAAACAACAACAACGTCAAATAAAGAACAACAACAACAACAACAACAACAACCTCAACAACAACAACAATGTCAAATAAACAACAACAACAACAACAACACCGTCAACAACAACAACGTCAAATAAACAACAACAACAACGTCAAATAAACAACAACAACAACAACAATGTCAAATAAACAACAACAACAACAACAACAACAATAACAACAACAACAACGTCAAATGAACAACAACAACAACATCAACAACAACAAAAACGTCAAATAAACAACTACAACTACAACGTCAACAACAATAACTACGTCAAATAAACAACAACAACAACGTTAAATAAACAACAACAACAACAACAATGTCACCCACAACAACGTCAAATAAATAACAATAACAATGTCAAATAAAAAACAATACTAAAACAACGTCAAATAAACAACAACAACTACAACAACAACGTCAACAACAACAACAATAACAATGTCAAATAAACAACAAACAACGTCAACAACAACAACCACAACGTCAAATAAATAACAACAACAACGTCAAATAAACAACAACAACACCGTCAACAACAACCACAACAACAACGTCATATAAACAACAACAACAACAACAACGTCAACAACAACAACAACGTCAAATAAACAACAACAACAACGCCAAATAAACAACAACGTCAACAACGTCAACAACAACAACAACGTGAAATAAACAACAACAACTATGTCAACAACAACTACAACATCAAATAAACAACAACAACAACAACGTCAACAATAACAACAACGTCAAATAAACAACAACAACAACAATAACAACGTCAAATAAACAACAACAACAACAACAACACCGTCAAATAAACAACAACAACAACAACGTCAAATAAACAACAACAACAACAACGTCAAATAAACAACAACAACAACGTCAAATAAACAACAACAACAACGTCAAATAAGCAATAACAACAACAACGTCAAATAAACAACAACAACAACGTCAAATAAACAACAACAACAATAACAACAACGTCAAATAAACAACAACAACATTAATT
Organism: Vicia faba; assembly: GCA_948472305.1. Taxonomy (NCBI): domain Eukaryota; kingdom Viridiplantae; phylum Streptophyta; class Magnoliopsida; order Fabales; family Fabaceae; genus Vicia; species Vicia faba. The sequence continues at coordinate 1,197,747,381 of OX451735.1, read as the reverse complement.
AAACAACAACAATAACAACAACAACAACAACAACGTCAAATAAACAACAACAACAATAACAACAACAACAACAACACCGTCAACAACAACAATAATGTCAAATAAACAACAACAACAACAACAACAACAACGTCAAATAAACAACAACAACAATTATGTCAACAACAACAACAATGTCAAATAAACAACAACAACAACAACGTCAATAATAACAACAACGTCAAGTAAACAACAACAACAACAACAACGTCAAATGAACAACAACAACAACAACAACGTCAAATAAATAACAACAACGTCAAATAAACAACAACAAGAACAACGTCAACAACAACAACAACGTCAAATAAACAACAACAACAACAACTTCAACAACAACAACAACGTCAAATAAACAACAACAACAACAACAACGTCAAATAAACAATAACAACACCAACAATGTCAAATAAACAACAACAACAACAACGTCAAATAAACAACAACAACAACGTCAACAACAACAACAACAACGTCAAATAAACAACAACAACAACAACGTCAAATAAACAACAACAACAACAACAACAACGTCAAATAAACGACAACAACAACAACAACAACGTCAAATAAACAACAACAACAACAATAACAACAACAATGTCAAATAAACAACAACAACAACAACACCGTCAACAACAACAATGTCAAATAAACAACAACAACAACGTCAAATAAACAACAATAACAACAACGTCAACAACAACAACGTCAAATAAACAACAACAACAACAACAACCTCAAATAAACAACAACAACAACAACGTCAAATAAACAACAACAACAACAATAATAACAACAACAACAACGTCAAATAAACAACAACAACAACAACGTCAAATAAAAAATAACAACAACAACGTCAAATAAACAACAACAAAAACAACAACGTCAACAACAACAACTACGTTAAATAAACAACAACAACAACAACAATGTCAAAAAAACAATAACAACAACAACAACGTCAACAACAACAACGTCAACAACAACAACTACGTCAAATAAACAACAACAACGTCAAATAAACAATAACAACAACAACAACGTCAACAACAACAACGTCAAATAAACAACAACAATGTCAAATAAAGAACAACAACAACAACAACAACGTCAAATAAAAAACAACAACGTCAACAACAACAACAATGTCAAATAAACAACAACAACAACAACAACACCGTCAACAACAACAACAATGTCAAATAAACAACAAAAACAACGTCAAATAAACAACAACAACAATAACGTCAACAACAACAACAACGTCAAATAAACAACAACAACGTCAAATAAACAACAACGTCAACAACAACAACAACGTCAAATAAACAACAACTACTATGTCAATAACAACATCAAATAAACAACAACAACAACGTCAACAACAACAACAACGTCAAATAAACAACAACAACAATAACAACGTCAAATAAACAATAACAACAACAACACGGTCAAATAAACAACAACAACAACGTCAAATAAACAACAACAACAACAACAACGTCAAATTAACAACAACAACGTCAAATAAACAACAACAACAACAACATCAAATTAACAACAACAACGTCAAATAAACAACAACAACAACAACCTCAACAACAACAACAACAACGTCAAATAAACAACAACAACAACAAAAACTATGTCAACAACAACAAAAACGTCAAATAAACAACAAGAACAACAACAACGTCAAATAAACAACAACAACAACAATACCGTCAAATAAACAACAACAACAACACCGTCAACAACAAGAACAACGTCAAATAAACAACAACAACAACGTCATATAAACAACAACAACAACGTCAACAACAACAACGTCAAATAAACAACAACAACAACAACGTCAAATAAACAACAACGTCAACAACAACAACAACAACGTGAAATAAACAACAACAACTATGTCAACAACAACTACAACATCAAATAAACAACAACAACAACGTCAACAACAACAACAATGTCAAATAAACAACAACAACAACAACGTCAAATAAACAATAACAACAACAACGTCAAATAAACAACAACAACAACGTCAAATAAACCACAACAACAACAACAACAACGTCAAATAAACAACAACAACATTAATTAAACAACAACAATAACAACAACAACAACAACGTCAAATAAACAACAACAACAACAACAACAACAACACCGTCAACAACAACAACAATGTCAAATAAACAACAACAACAACAACACCGTCAACAACAACAATAATGTCAAATAAACAACAACAACAACAACGTCAAATAAACAACAACAACAATTATGTCAACAACAACAACAACGTCAAATAAACAACAACAACAACAACGTCAAGTAAACAACAACAACAACAACAACAACGTCAAATGAACAACAACAACAACAACGTCAAATAAATAACAACAACGTCAAATAAACAACAACAAGAACAACGTCAACAACAACAACAACGTCAAATAAACAACAACAACAACAACTTCAACAACAACAACAACGTCAAATAAACAACAACAACAACAACGTCAAATAAACAATAACAACAACAACAATGTCAAATAAACAACAACAACAACGTCAAATAAACAACAACAACAACAACGTCAACAACAACAACAACAACGTCAAATAAACAACAACAACAACAACGTCAAATAAACAACAACAACAACAACAACGTCAAATAAACGACAACAACAACAACGTCAAATAAACAACAACAACAACAACAACAATAACAACAACAATGTCAAATAAACAACAACAACAACAACACCGTCAACAACAACAACTACGTCAAATAAACAACAACAACAACGTCAAATAAACAATAACAACAACAACAACGTCAACAACAACAACGTCAAATAAACAACAACAATGTCAAATAAAGAACAACAACAACAACAACGTCAAATAAAAAACAACAACGTCAACAACAACAACAACAATGTCAAATAAACAACAACAACAACAACACCGTCAACAACAACAACAATGTAAAATAAACAACAACAACAACGTCAAATATACAACAACAACAATAACGTCAACAACAACAACAACGTCAAATAAACAACAACGTCAACAACAACAACAATGTGAAATAAACAACAACTACTATGTCAACAACAACAACATCAAATAAACAACAACAACAACGTCAACAACAACAACAACGTCAAATAAACAACAACAACAATAACAACGTCAAATAAACAATAACAACAACAACACTGTCAAATAAACAACAACAACAACAACGTCAAATAAACAACAACAACAACAACGTCAAATTAACAACAACAACGTCAAATAAACAACAACAACAACAACCTCAACAACAACAACAACAACGTCAAATAAACAACAACAACAACAACGTCAAATTAACAACAACAACGTCAAATAAACAACAACAACAACAACCTCAACAACAACAACAACAACGTCAAATAAACAACAACAACAACAACAACTATGTCAACAACAACTAAAACGTCAAATAAACAACAAGAACAACAACAACGTCAAATAAACAACAACAACAACAACAACGTCAAATAAACAACAACAACAATCTTGTCAAATAAACAACAACAACAACAACAACACCGTCAACAACAACAACAACGTCAAATAAACAACAACAACAACGTCATATAAACAACAACAAGAACAACGTCAACAACAACAACAACGTCAAATAAACAACAACAACAACAACGTCAAATAAACAACAACGTCAACAACAACAACAACGTGAAATAAACAACAACAACTATGTCAACAACAACTACAATATCAAATAAACAATAAAAACAACAACGTCAACAATAACAACAACGTCAAATAAACAACAACAACAACAATAACAACGTCAAATAAACAACAACAACAACAACAACAACAACAACGTCAAATAAACAACAACAACAACAACGTCAAATAAACAACAACAACAACAACGTCAAATAAGCAACAACAACAACGTCAAATAAACAACAACAACAACGTCAAATAAACAATAACAACAACAATGTCAAATAAACAACAACAACAACGTCAAATAAACAACAACAACAACAACAACAACAATAACAACAACAACAACAACGTCAAATAAACAACAACAACATTAATTAAACAACAACAATCACAACATCAACAACAACAACGTCAAATAAACAACAACAACAACAACAACACCGTCAACAACAACAACAAAGTCAACAACAACAACAATGTCAAATAAACAACAACAACAACAACAACAACAACAACACCGTCAACAACAACAACAACAACAACGTCAAATAAACAACAACAACAATTATGTCAACAACAACAACAACAACGTCAAATAAACAACAACAACAACAACGTCAATAATAACAACAACGTCAATAATAACAACAACGTCAAGTAAACAACAACAACAACAACAACAACAACGTCAAATAAACAACAACAACAACAACGTCAAATAAATAACAACAACAACGTCAAATAAACAACAACAAGAACAACGTCAACAACAACAACGTCAAATAAACAACAACAACAACAACAACATCATCAACAACAACAACGTCAAATAAACAACAACAACAACAAAAAACGTCAAATAAACAATAACAACAACAACAATGTCAAACAAACAACAACAACAACGTCAAATAAACAACAACAACAACAACGTCAACAACAACAACAACAACGTCAAATAAACAACAACAACAACAACGTCAAATAAACAACAACAACAACAACGTCAAATAAACAACAACAACAACAACGTCAAATAAACAACAACTGTGAGTCACATGCATAATTGTGCATGTTATGTATGTGTGTTGATGTGTTTGATTATGTGCCAATGTTGTTGTTGTTTGAATTATGGTTATGTGCCAAGGATGTGAGTATTCGGATAATCGGTTTACATGGTTAATGCGTTGGAAATGGATTCCTTGAGTAAGAATACTATAGGTGATAAAATGAACATGATCATTATGTATTGCTTTATTTATTGCCATTGCTTTACCTTAATTACATGTTATATGATTATTGGAATTCTTACCCTTCTGTTTGAAAATGCTTTTGATGGCATTGTTCAGGTACCGAGGATGGTAGCGCGAGGCGCTAGTTAGCGGATGCATTGGATTGCAATCTGTTTTATTTTGATTAGAGTCGAGTCGATGCTCTGGTAGTAACACCTGGAGGGGGGTATATTTAGTGTCGAACTCATCTATTTTGTATTCGGATTATGATGTATATAATCCTTACTTTGTATACATTATTTTGTGTATGTGAGACTTGATAACATATGCTTTATGTGAATTATCATGGCTTGATGCCTTGAATTATGTTTTGATTCCTCCATGAATGGAGATGAAGTTAAATATTGAAACTCCGTTGCGTTTGCACGAGAGAAAGAAGTTAAACATTTATGTATGTTTGTTTTGTATTGATATGCTTAAATTTACAAACGTACCCTGTCCATTTTTCTTTAAAATTTTGGAATGTGAAGTGTGTTGTGACATCCCTTCCGTGCAATTTATTTTCTCTGATTTTAATTCTTGCCTATTATTTGGGGAAATTAGAAGGGGTGTTACAACAACAACAACAACAATAACAACAACAATGTCAAATAAACAACAACAACAACAACACCGTCAACAACAACAACAATGTCAAATAAACAACAACAACGTCAAATAAACAACAACAACAACAACAACGTCAACAACAACAACAACGTCAAATAAACAACAACAACAACAACGTCAAATAAACAACAACAACAACAACGTCAAATAAACAACAACAACAACAACGTCAAATAAACAACAACAACAACAACAACGTCAAATAAACAATAACAACAACAACGTCAAATAAACAACAACAAAAACAACAACGTCAACAACAACAACTACGTCAAATAAACAACAACAACAACAACGTCAAATAAACAACAACAACAATAACAACGTCAAATAAACAACAACAACAACAACACTGTCAAATAAACAACAACAACAACAACGTCAAATAAACAACAACAACAACAACGTCAAATAAACAACAACAACAACAACGTCAAATAAACAACAACAACACCCTCAACAACAACAACGTCAAATAAACAACAACAACAACAACTATGTCAACAACAACGAAAACGTCAAATAAACAACAACAACAACAACGTCAACAAGAACAACAACAACGTCAAATAAACAACAACAACAACAACGTCAAATAAACAACAACAACAACAACAATACCGTCAAATAAACAACAACAACGTCAAATAAACAACAACAACAACAACACCGTCAACAACAACAACAACGTCAAATAAACAACAACAACAACATCAAATAAACAACAACAACAACGTCAAATAAGCAATAACAACAACAACGTCAAATAAACGACAACAACAACAACAACGTCAAATAAACAACAACAATAACAATAACAACAACAATGTCAAATAAACAACAACAACAACAACAACACCGTCAACAACAACAATGTCAAATAAACAACAACAACAACGTCAAATAAACAACAACAACAACAACGTCAACAACAACAACGTCAAATAAACAACAACAACAACAACAACCTCAAATAAACAACAACAACAACAACGTCAAATAAACAACAACAACAACAATAATAACAACAACAACAACGTCAAATAAACAACAACAACAACAACGTCAAATAAAAAATAACAACAACAACGTCAAATAAACAACAACAAAAACAACAACGTCAACAACAACAACTACGTTAAATAAACAACAACAACAACAACAATGTCAAAAAAACAATAACAACAACAACAACGTCAACAACAACAACTACGTCAAATAAACAACAACAACAACAACGTCAAATAAACAATAACAACAACAACAACGTCAACAACAACAACGTCAAATAAACAACAACAATGTCAAATAAAGAACAACAACAACAACAACAACGTCAAATAAAAAACAACAACGTCAACAACAACAACAATGTCAAATAAACAACAACAACAACAACACCGTCAACAACAACAACAATGTCAAATAAACAACAAAAACAACGTCAAATAAACAACAACAACAATAACGTCAACAACAACAACAACGTCAAATAAACAACAACAACGTCAAATAAACAACAACGTCAACAACAACAACAACGTGAAATAAACAACAACTACTATGTCAACAACAACATCAAATAAACAACAACAACAACGTCAACAACAACAACAACGTCAAATAAACAACAACAACAATAACAACGTCAAATAAACAATAACAACAACAACACGGTCAAATAAACAACAACAACAACAACACCAAATAAACAACAACAACAACAACGTCAAATTAACAACAACAACGTCAAATAAACAACAACAACAACAACCTCAACAACAACAACAACAATGTCAAATAAACAACAACAACAACAACAACTATGTCAACAACAACAAAAATGTCAAATAAACAACAAGAACAACAACAACGTCAAATAAACAACAACAACAACAACGTCAAATAAACAACAACAACAACAATACCGTCAAATAAACAACAACAACAACAACACCGTCAACAACAACAACAACGTCAAATAAACAACAACAACAACGTCATATAAACAACAACAACAACGTCAACAACAACAACAACGTCAAATAAACAACAACAACAACAACGTCAAATAAACAACAACGTCAACAACAACAACAACGTGAAATAAACAACAAGAACTATGTCAATAACAACTACAACATCAAATAAACAACAACAACAACGTCAACAACAACAACAATGTCAAATAAACAACAACAACAACAACAACAACAACAACAACGTCAAATAAACAATAACAACAACAACGTCAAATAAACAACAACAACAACGTCAAATAAACAACAACAACAACAACAACGTCAAATAAACAACAACAACATTAATTAAACAACAACAATAACAACAACAACAACAACGTCAAATAAACAACAACAACAACAACAACAACACCGTCAACAACAACAACAACGTCAACAACAACAACAATGTCAAATAAACAACAACAACAACAACAACACCGTCAACAACAACAATAATGTCAAATAAACAACAACAACAACAACAACAACGTCAAATAAACAACAACAACAATTATGTCAACAACAACAACAACGTCAAATAAACAACAACAACAACAACGTCAAGTAAACAACAACAACAACAACAACGTCAAATGAACAACAACAACAACAACAACGTCAAATAAATAACAACAACGTCAAATAAACAACAACAAGAACAACGTCAACAACAACAACGTCAAATAAACAACAACAACAACAACTTCAACAACAACAACAACGTCAAATAAACAACAACAACAACAACGTCAAATAAACAATAACAACAACAACAATGTCAAATAAACAACAACAACAACAACGTCAAATAAACAACAACAACAACAACAACAATAACAACAACAATGTCAAATAAACAACAACAACAACAACACCGTCAACAACAACAACTATGTCAAATAAACAACAACAACAACGTCAAATAAACAATAACAACAACAACAACGTCAACAACAACAACGTCAAATAAACAACAACAATGTCAAATAAAGAACAACAACAACAACAACGTCAAATAATAAACAACAACGTCAACAACAACAACAACAACAATGTCAAATAAACAACAACAACAACACCGTCAACAACAACAACAATGTCAAATAAACAACAACAACAACGTCAAATAAACAACAATAACAATAACGTCAACAACAACAACAACGTCAAATAAACAACAACGTCAACAACAACAACAATGTGAAATAAACAACAACTACTATGTCAACAACAACAACATCAAATAAACAACAACAACAACGTCAACAACAACAACAACGTCAAATAAACAACAACAACAATAACAACGTCAAATAAACAATAACAACAACAACACTGTCAAATAAACAACAACAACAACGTCAAATAAACAACAACAACAACAACGTCAAATTAACAACAACAACGTCAAATAAACAACAACAACAACAACCTCAACAACAACAACAACAACGTCAAATAAACTACAACAACAACAACAACTATGTCAACAACAACTAAAACGTCAAATAAACAACAAGAACAACAACAACGTCAAATAAACAACAACAACAACAACAACGTCAAATAAACAACAACAACAACAATACCGTCAAATAAACAACAACAACAACAACAACAACACCGTCAACAACAACAACAACGTCAAATAAACAACAACAACAACGTCATATAAACAACAACAAGAACAACGTCAACAACAACAACAACGTCAAATAAACAACAACAACAACAACGTCAAATAAACAACAACGTCAACAACAACAACAACGTGAAATAAACAACAACAACTATGTCAACAACAACTACAATATCAAATAAACAACAAAAACAACAACGTCAACAATAACAACAACGTCAAATAAACAACAACAACAACAATAACAACGTCAAATAAACAACAACAACAACAACACCGTCAAATAAACAACAACAACAACAACGTCAAATAAACAACAACAACAACAACGTCAAATAAGCAACAACAACAACGTCAAATAAACAACAACAACAACGTCAAATAAACAATAACAACAACAACGTCAAATAAACAACAACAACAACGTCAAATAAACAACAACAACAACAACAACAACAATAACAACAACAACAACAACGTCAAATAAACAACAACAACATTAATTAAACAACAACAATCACAACAACAACAACAACAACGTCAAATAAACAACAACAACAACAACAACACCGTCAACAAGAACAACAAAGTCAACAACAACAACAATGTCAAATAAACAACAACAACAACAACAACAACACCGTCAACAACAACAACAACAACAACAACGTCAAATAAACAACAACAACAATTATGTCAACAACAACAACAACAACGTCAAATAAACAACAACAACAACAACGTCAATAATAACAACAACGTCAAGTAAACAACAACAACAACAACAACAACGTCAAGTAAACAACAACAACAACAACGTCAAATAAATAACAACAACAACGTCAAATAAACAACAACAAGAACAACGTCAACAACAACAACGTCAAATAAACAACAACAACAACAACAACATCAACAACAACAACAACAACGTCAAATAAACAACAACAACAACCAAAAACGTCAAATAAACAATAACAACAACAATGTCAAACAAACAACAACAACAACGTCAAATAAACAACAACAACAACAACGTCAACAACAACAACAACGTCAAATAAACAACAACAACAACAACGTCAAATAAACAACAACAACAACAACGTCAAATAAACAACAACAACAACAACGTCAAATAAACAACAACAACAACAACAATAACAACAACAATGTCAAATAAACAACAACAACAACAACAACACCGTCAACAACAACAACAATGTCAAATAAACAACAACAACGTCAAATAAACAACAACAAGAACAACGTCAACAACAACAACAACGTCAAATAAACAACAACAACAACAACGTCAAATAAACAACAACAACAACAACGTCAAATAAACAACAATAACAACAACGTCAAATAAACAACAACAACAACAACGTCAAATAAACAACAACAACAACAACGTCAAATAAACAATAACAACAACAACGTCAAATAAACAACAACAAAAACAACAACGTCAACAACAACAACTACGTCAAATAAACAACAACAACAACAACGTCAAATAAACAACAACAACAATAACAACGTCAAATAAACAACAACAACAACAACACTGTCAAATAAACAACAACAACAACAATAACGTCAAATAAACAACAACAACAACAACGTCAAATAAACAACAACAACAACAACGTCAAATAAACAACAACAACAACAACCTCAACAACAACAACAACATCAAATAAACAACAACAACAACAACTATGTCAACAACAACAAAAACGTCAAATAAACAACAACAACAGCGTCAACAAGAACAACAACAACGTCAAATAAACAGCAACAACAACAACGTCAAATAAACAACAACAACAACAATACCGTCAAATAAACAACAATAACGTCAAATAAACAACAACAACAACAACACCGTCAATAACAACAACAATGTCAAATAAACAACAACAACAACGTCAAATAAACAACAACAACAACAATGTCAACAACAACAACAACAACAACGTCAAATAAACAACAACAACAACGTCAAATAAACAACAACGTCAAAAACAACAACAATGTGAAATAAACCACAACAACCATGTCAACAACAACAACATCAAATAAACAACAACAACAACAACGTCCACAACAACAACATCAAATAAACAACAACAAACACCAATAACAACGTCAAATAAACAACAACAACAACAACACCGTCAAATAAACAACAACAACGTCAAATAAACAACAACAACAACAACATCAACAACAACAAAAACGTCAAATAAACAATAATAACAACAACGTCAACATAAACAACTACGTCAAATAAACAATAACAAGAATAACAACGTCAACAATAATAACGTCAAATAAAAAACAACAACAACGTCAAATACACAACAGCAACGTCAAATAAACAACAACAACGTCAAATAAAGAACAACAACAACAACAACAACAACAACGTCAAATAAACAACAACAACGTCAACAACAACAACAACAATGTCAAATAAACAACAACAACAACAACAACAACGTCAAATAAACAACAACAACAACGTCAAATAAACAACAACAACAACAACAATGTCAAATAAACAACAACAACAACAACAACAATAACAACAACAACAACGTCAAATGAACAACAACAACAACATCAACAACAACAAAAACGTCAAATAATCAACAACAACTACAACGTCAACAACAACAACTACGTCAAATAAACAACAACAACAACGTTAAATAAACAACAACAACAACAATGTCACCCACAACAACGTCAAATAAATAACAATAACAATGTCAAATAAAAAACAATACTAAAACAACGTCAAATAAACAACAACAACTACAACAACAACGTCAACAACAACAACAATAACAATGTCAAATAAACAACAACAACAACAACAACGTCAACAACAACAACCACAACGTCAAATAAATAACAACAACAACGTCAAATAAACAACAACAACACCGTCAACAACAACAACAATGTCAAATAAACAACAACAACAACGTCATATAAACCACAACAACAACAACGTCAACAACAACAACAACGTCAAATAAACAACAACAACATCAACGTCAAATAAACAACAACGTCAACAACAACAACAACGTGAAATAAACAACAACAACTATGTCAACAACAACTACAACATCAAATAAACAACAACAACAACAACAACGTCAACAATAACAACAACGTCAAATAAACAACAACAACAATAATAACAACGTCAAATAAACAACAACAACAACAACAACAACAACACCGTCAAATAAACAACAACAACAACGTCAAATAAACAACAACAACAACAACAACGTCAAATAAACAACAACAACAACAACGTCAAATAAACAACAACAACAACAACGTCAAATAAACAATAACAACAACAACGTCAAATAAACAACAACAACAACGTCAAATAAACAACAACAACAACAACAACAACGTCAAATAAACAACAACAACATTAATTAAACAACAACAATAATAACAACAACAACAACAACGTCAAATAAACAACAACAACAACAACAACAACACCGTCAACAACAACAACAACGTCAACAACAACAACAATGTCAAATAAACAACAACAACAACAACACCGTCAACAACAACAATAATGTCAAATAAACAACAACAACAACAACAACAACGTCAAATAAACAACAACAACAATTATGTCAACAACAACAACAACAACGTCAAATAAACAACAACAACAACAACAACGTCAATAATAACAACAACGTCAAGTAAACAACAACAACAACAACAACAACGTCAAATGAACAACAACAACAACAACAACGTCAAATAAATAACAACAACAACGTCAAATAAACAACAACAAGAACAACGTCAACAACAACAACGTCAAATAAACAACAACAACAACAACTTTAACAACAACAACAACGTCAAATAAACAACAACAACAACAACAACGTCAAATAAACAATAACAACAACAACAATGTCAAATAAACAACAACAACAACGTTAAATAAATAACAACAACAACAACGTCAACAACAACAACAACAACAACAATAACAACAACAACAACAACAACAACAACAACAACATCAAATGAACAACAACAACAACAACATCAACAACAACAAAAACGTCAAATAAACAACAACAACTACAACGTCAACAACAACAACTACGTCAAATAAACAACAACAACAACAACGTTAAATAAACAACAACAACAACAACGTCAAATAAATAACAACAACAATGTCAAATAAACAACAATACTAAAACAACGTCAAATAAACAACAACAACTACAACAATAACGTCAACAACAACAATAATAACAATGTCAAATAAACAAAAACAACAACAACGTCAACAACAACAACAACAACAACAACAACAACAATGTCAAATAAAGAACAACAACAACGTCAAATAAACAACAACAATACCGTCAACAACAACAACAATGTCAAATAAACAACAACAACAACGTCAAATAAACAACAAAAACAACAACGTCAACAACAACAACAACGTCAAATAAACAACAACAACAACGTCAAATAAACAACAACGTCAACAACAACAACAACGTCAAATAAACAACAACAACTATGTCAACAACAACTACAACATCAAATAAACAACAACGTCAACAATAACAACAACGTCAAATAAACATCAACAACAACAACAACAACGTCAAATAAACAACAACAACAACAACAACAATGTCAAATAAACAACAACAACAACGTTAAATAAACAACAACAACAACGTCAAATAAACAATAACAACAACAACGTCAAATAAACAACAACAACATCAAATAAACAACAACAACAACAACAACATCAAATAAACAACCACATCATTAATTAAACAACAACAATAACAACAACAACAACAACAACGTCAAATAAACAACAACAACGTCAATTAAACAACAACAACAACGACAAATAGACAACAACAAAAACAACAACATCAACAACAACAAAAACATCAAATAAACAACAACAACAACAACAACGTCAACAACAACAACTACGTCAAATAAACAACAACAACAACGTCAAATAAACAATAACAACAACAACAACGTCATTAACAATAACGTCAAATAAACAACAACAACAACAACGTCAAATAAACAACAACAACGTCAAATAAACAACAACAACGTCAACAACAACAACGTCAAATAAACAACAACAACAACAACGTCAAGTAAACAACAACAACAACAACGTCAAATAAACAACAACAACAACGTCAACAACAACAACAACAATGTCAAACAAACAACAACAACAACAACAACGTCAAATAAATAACAACAACAACGTCAAATAAACAACAACAAGAACAACGTCAACAACAACAACGTCAAATAAACAACAACAACAACAACATCAACAACAACAACAACAACGTCAAATAAACAACAACAACAACAAAAAACGTCAAATAAACAATAACAACAACAACAATGTCAAACAAACAACAACAACAACGTCAAATAAACAACAACAACAACGTCAACAACAACAACAACAACGTCAAATAAACAACAACAACAACAACGTCAAATAAACAACAACAACAACAACGTCAAATAAACAACAACAACAACAACAACAACGTCAAATAAACAACAACAACAACAACAATAACAACAACAATGTCAAATAAACAACAACAACAACAACAACACCGTCAACAACAACAACAATGTCAAATAAACAACAACAACGTCAAATAAACAACAACAACAACAACGTCAACAACAACAACAACGTCAAATATACAACAACAACAACAACGTCAAATAAACAACAACAACAACAACGTCAAATAAACAACAACAACAACAACGTCAAATAAACAACAACAACAACAACGTCAAATAAACAACAACAACAACAACGTCAAATAAACAATAACAACAACAACGTCAAATAAACAACAACAAAAACAACAACGTCAACAACAACAACTACGTCAAATAAACAACAACAACAACAACGTCAAATAAACAACAACAACAATAACAACGTCAAATAAACAACAACAACAACAACACTGTCAAATAAACAACAACAACAACAACGTCAAATAAACAACAACAACAACAACGTCAAATAAACAACAACAACAACAACGTCAAATAAACAACAACAACAACAACCTCAACAACAACAACAACGTCAAATAAACAACAACAACAACAACTATGTCAACAACAACAAAAACGTCAAATAAACAACAACAACAACAACGTCAACAAGAACAACAACAACGTCAAATAAACAACAACAACAACAACGTCAAATAAACAACAACAACAACAATACCGTCAAATAAACAACAACAACGTCAAATAAACAACAACAACAACAACACCGTCAACAACAACAACAATGTCAAATAAACAACAACAACAACGTCAAATAAACAACAACAACAACAACAATGTCAACAACAACAACAACAACAACGTCAAATAAACAACAACAACAACGTCAAATAAACAACAACGTCAAAAACAACAACAATGTGAAATAAACCACAACAACCATGTCAACAACAACAACATCAAATAAACAACAACAACAACAACGTCAACAACAACAACATCAAATAAACAACAACAACAACAATAACAACGTCAAATAAACAACAACAACAACAACACCGTCAAATAAACAACAACAACGTCAAATAAACAACAACAACAACAACATCAACAACAACAAAAACGTCAAATAAACAACAATAACAACAACGTCAACATAAACAACTACGTCAAATAAACAACAACAACAACGTCAAATAAACAACAAAAACAACAACGTCAACAACAACAACAACGTCAAATAAACAACAACAACAACGTCAAATAAACAACAACGTCAACAACAACAACAACGTCAAATAAACAACAACAACTATGTCAACAACAACTACAACATCAAATAAACAACAACGTCAACAATAACAACAACGTCAAATAAACATCAACAACAACAACAACAACGTCAAATAAACAACAACAACAACAACAACAATGTCAAATAAACAACAACAACAACGTTAAATAAACAACAACAACAACGTCAAATAAACAATAACAACAACAACGTCAAATAAACAACAACAACATCAAATAAACAACAACAACAACAACAACATCAAATAAACAACCACATCATTAATTAAACAACAACAATAACAACAACAACAACAACAACGTCAAATAAACAACAACAACGTCAATTAAACAACAACAACAACGACAAATAGACAACAACAAAAACAACAACATCAACAACAACAAAAACATCAAATAAACAACAACAACAACAACAACGTCAACAACAACAACTACGTCAAATAAACAACAACAACAACGTCAAATAAACAATAACAACAACAACAACGTCATTAACAATAACGTCAAATAAACAACAACAACAACAACGTCAAATAAACAACAACAACGTCAAATAAACAACAACAACGTCAACAACAACAACGTCAAATAAACAACAACAACAACAACGTCAAGTAAACAACAACAACAACAACGTCAAATAAACAACAACAACAACGTCAACAACAACAACAACAATGTCAAACAAACAACAACAACAACAACAACGTCAAATAAATAACAACAACAACGTCAAATAAACAACAACAAGAACAACGTCAACAACAACAACGTCAAATAAACAACAACAACAACAACATCAACAACAACAACAACAACGTCAAATAAACAACAACAACAACAAAAAACGTCAAATAAACAATAACAACAACAACAATGTCAAACAAACAACAACAACAACGTCAAATAAACAACAACAACAACGTCAACAACAACAACAACAACGTCAAATAAACAACAACAACAACAACGTCAAATAAACAACAACAACAACAACGTCAAATAAACAACAACAACAACAACAACAACGTCAAATAAACAACAACAACAACAACAATAACAACAACAATGTCAAATAAACAACAACAACAACAACAACACCGTCAACAACAACAACAATGTCAAATAAACAACAACAACGTCAAATAAACAACAACAACAACAACGTCAACAACAACAACAACGTCAAATATACAACAACAACAACAACGTCAAATAAACAACAACAACAACAACGTCAAATAAACAACAACAACAACAACGTCAAATAAACAACAACAACAACAACGTCAAATAAACAACAACAACAACAACGTCAAATAAACAATAACAACAACAACGTCAAATAAACAACAACAAAAACAACAACGTCAACAACAACAACTACGTCAAATAAACAACAACAACAACAACGTCAAATAAACAACAACAACAATAACAACGTCAAATAAACAACAACAACAACAACACTGTCAAATAAACAACAACAACAACAACGTCAAATAAACAACAACAACAACAACGTCAAATAAACAACAACAACAACAACGTCAAATAAACAACAACAACAACAACCTCAACAACAACAACAACGTCAAATAAACAACAACAACAACAACTATGTCAACAACAACAAAAACGTCAAATAAACAACAACAACAACAACGTCAACAAGAACAACAACAACGTCAAATAAACAACAACAACAACAACGTCAAATAAACAACAACAACAACAATACCGTCAAATAAACAACAACAACGTCAAATAAACAACAACAACAACAACACCGTCAACAACAACAACAATGTCAAATAAACAACAACAACAACGTCAAATAAACAACAACAACAACAACAACAACAATGTCAACAACAACAACAACAACAACGTCAAATAAACAACAACAACAACGTCAAATAAACAACAACGTCAAAAACAACAACAATGTGAAATAAACCACAACAACCATGTCAACAACAACAACATCAAATAAACAACAACAACAACAACGTCAACAACAACAACATCAAATAAACAACAACAACAACAATAACAACGTCAAATAAACAACAACAACAACAACACCGTCAAATAAACAACAACAACGTCAAATAAACAACAACAACAACAACATCAACAACAACAAAAACGTCAAATAAACAACAATAACAACAACGTCAACATAAACAACTACGTCAAATAAACAACAACAACAACGTCAAATAAACAATAACAACAATAACAACGTCAACAACAATAACGTCAAATAAACAACAACAACAACGTCAAATACACAACAGCAACGTCAAATAAACAACAACAACGTCAAATAAAGAACAACAACAACAACAACAACAACGTCAAATAAACAACAACAACGTCAACAACAACAACAACAATGTCAAATAAACAACAACAACAACAACAACACCGTCAACAACAACAACGTCAAATAAACAACAACAACAACGTCAAATAAACAACAACAACAACAACAACAATAACAACAACAACAACGTCAAATGAACAACAACAACAACAATAACAACAACAACAACGTCAAATGAACAACAACAACAACATCAACAACAACAAAAACGTCAAATAATCAACAACAACTACAACGTCAACAACAACAACTACGTCAAATAAACAACAACAACAACGTTAAATAAACAACAACAACAACAATGTCACCCACAACAACGTCAAATAAATAACAATAACAATGTCAAATAAAAAACAATACTAAAACAACGTCAAATAAACAACAACAACTACAACAACAACGTCAACAACAACAACAATAACAATGTCAAATAAACAACAACAACAACAACAACGTCAACAACAACAACCACAACGTCAAATAAATAACAACAACAACGTCAAATAAACAACAACAACACCGTCAACAACAACAACAATGTCAAATAAACAACAACAACAACGTCATATAAACAACAACAACAACAACGTCAACAACAACAACAACGTCAAATAAACAACAACAACAACAACGTCAAATAAACAACAACGTCAACAACAACAACAACGTGAAATAAACAACAACAACTATGTCAACAACAACTACAACATCAAATAAACAACAACAACAACGACAACGTCAACAATAACAACAACGTCAAATAAACAACAACAACAACAATAACAACGTCAAATAAACAACAACAACAACAACAACACCGTCAAATAAACAACAACAACAACAACGTCAAATAAACAACAACAACAACAACAACAACAACGTCAAATAAACAACAACAACAACGTCAAATAAACAACAACAACAACGTCAAATAAACAATAACAACAACAACGTCAAATAAACAACAACAACAACGTCAAATAAACAACAAAAACAACAACGTCAAATAAACAACAACAACATTAATTAAACAACAACAATAACAACAACAACAAAAACAACGTCAAATAAACAACAACAACAACAACAACACCGTCAACAACAACAACAACGTCAACAACAACAACAATGTCAAATAAACAACAACAACAACAACAACAACACCGTCAACAACAACAATAATGTCAAATAAACAACAACAACAACAACAACAACGTCAAATAAACAACAACCACAATTATGTCAACAACAACAACAACAACGTCAAATAAACGACAACAACAACAACAACGTCAATAATAACAACAACGTCAAGTAAACAACAACAACAACAACAACAACGTCAAATGAACAACAACAACAACAACAACAACGTCAAATAAATAACAACAACAACGTCAAATAAACAACAACAAGAACAACGTCAACAACAACAACGTCAAATAAACAACAACAACAACAACGTCAAATAAACAACAACAACAACAACAACAACGTCAAATAAACAATAACAACAACAACAATGTCAAATAAACAACAACAACAACGTTAAATAAACAACAACAACAACAACGTCAACAACAACAACAACAACAATAACAACAACAACAACAACAACAACAACAACAACAACAACGTCAAATGAACAACAACAACAACAACATCAACAACAACAACAAAAACGTCAAATAAACAACAACAACTACAACGTCAACAACAACAACTACGTCAAATAAACAACAACAACAACGTTAAATAAACAACAACAACAACAACGTCAAATAAATAACAACAACAATGTGAAATAAACAACAATACTAAAACAACGTCAAATAAACAACAACAACTACAACAATAACGTCAACAACAACAATAATAACAATGGCAAATAAACAAAAACAACAACAACGTCAACAACAACAACAACAACAATGTCAAATAAAGAACAACAACAACGTCAAATAAACAACAACAACACCGTCAACAACAACAACAATGTCAAATAAACAACAACAACAACGTCAAATAAACAACGTCAACAACAACGTCAACAACAACAACAACGTCAAATAAACAACAACAACAACGTCAAATAAACAACAACGTCAACAACAACAACAACGTCAAATAAACAACAACAACTATGTCAAAAACAACTACAACATCAAATAAACAACAACGTCAACAATAACAACAAAGTCAAATAAACATCAACAACAACAATAACAACGTCAAATAAACAACAACAACAACAACAACAACAACACCGTCAAATAAACAATAACAACAACAACAACGTCAAATAAACAACAACAACAACAACGTCAAATAAACAACAACAACAACAACAACGTCAAATAAACAACAACAACAACGTCAAATAAACAATAACAACAACAACGTCAAATAAACAACAACAACAACATCAAATAAACAACAACAACAACAACAATAACAACAACAACAACGTCAAATAAACAACCACATCATTAATTAAACAACAACAATAACAACAACAACAACAACAACGTCAAATAAACAACAACAACGTCAATTAAACAACAACAACAACGACAAATAAACAACAACAAAAACAACAACATCAACAACAACAAAAACATCAAATAAACAACAACAACAACAACGTCAACAACAACAACTACGTCAAATAAACAACAACAACAACGTCAAATAAACAATTACAACAACAACAACGTCATTAACAATAACGTCAAATAAACAACAACAACAACAACGTCAAATAAACAACAACAACGTCAAATAAACAACAACAACGTCAACAACAACAACAACGTCAAATAAACAACAACAACAACAACGTCAAGTAAACAACAACAACAACAACAACGTCAAATAAACAACAACAACAACGTCAACAACAACAACAACAATGTCAAACAAACAACAACAACAACAACGTCAAATAAATAACAACAACAACGTCAAATAAACAACAACAAGAACAACGTCAACAACAACAACGTCAAATAAACAACAACAACAACAACATCAACAACAACAACAACAACGTCAAATAAACAACAACAACAACAAAAAACGTCAAATAAACAATAACAACAACAACAATGTCAAACAAACAACAACAACAACGTCAAATAAACAACAACAACAACGTCGACAACAACAACAACAACGTCAAATAAACAACAACAACAACAACAATGTCAAATAAACAACAACAACAACAACGTCAAATAAACAACAACAACAACAACAACGTCAAATAAACAACAACAACAACAACAATAACAACAACAATGTCAAATAAACAACAACAACAACAACACCGTCAACAACAACAACAATGTCAAATAAACAACAACAACGTCAAATAAACAACAACAACAACAACGTCAACAACAACAACAACGTCAAATAAACAACAACAACAACAACGTCAAATAAACAACAACAACAACAACGTCAAATAAACAACAACAACAACAACGTCAAATAAATAACAACAACAACAACAACGTCAAATAAACAACAACAACAACAACAACGTCAAATAAACAATAACAACAACAACGTCAAATAAACAACAACAAAAACAACAACGTCAACAACAACAACTACGTCAAATAAACAACAACAACAACAACGTCAAATAAACAACAACAACAATAACAACGTCAAATAAACAACAACAACAACAACACTGTCAAATAAACAACAACAACAACAACGTCAAATAAACAACAACAACAACAACGTCAAATAAACAACAACAACAACAACGTCAAATAAACAACAACAACAACAACCTCAACAACAACAACAACGTTAAATAAACAACAACAACAACTATGTCAACAACAACAAAAACGTCAAATAAACAACAACAACAACAACGTCAACAAGAACAACAACAACGTCAAATAAACAACAACAACAACAACGTCAAATAAACAACAACAACAACAATACCGTCAAATAAACAACAACAACGTCAAATAAACAACAACAACAACAACACCGTCAACAATAACAACAATGTCAAATAAACAACAACAACAACGTCAAATAAACAACAACAACAATGTCAACAACAACAACAACAACGTCAAATAAACAACAACAACGTCAAATAAACAACAACGTCAAAAACAACAACAATGTGAAATAAACCACAACAACCATGTCAACAACAACAACATCAAATAAACAACAACAACAACAACGTCAACAACAACAACATCAAATAAACAACAACAACAACAATAACAACGTCAAATAAACAACAACAACAACAACATCAACACCGTCAAATAAACAACAACAACGTCAAATAAACAACAACAACAACAACATCAACAACAACATAAACGTCAAATAAACAACAATAACAACAACGTCAACATAAACAACTACGTCAAATAAACAACAACAACAACGTCAAATAAACAATAACAACAATAACAACGTCAACAACAATAACGTCAAATAAACAACAACAACAACGTCAAATACACAACAACAACGTCAAATAAACAACAACAACGTCAAATAAAGAACAACAACAACAACAACAACGTCAAATAAACAACAACAACGTCAACAACAACAACAACAATGTCAAATAAACAACAACAACAACAACACCGTCAACAACAACAACGTCAAATAAACAACAACAACAACGTCAAATAAACAACAACAACAACAACAATGTCAAATAAACAACAACAACAACAACAACAACAATAACAACAACAACAACGTCAAATGAACAACAACAACAACATCAACAACAACAACAAAAACGTCAAATAATCAACAACAACTACAACGTCAACAACAACAACTACGTCAAATAAACAACAACAACAACGTTAAATAAACAACAACAACAACAATGTCACCCACAACAACGTCAAATAAATAACAATAACAATGTCAAATAAAAAACAATACTAAAACAACATCAAATAAACAACAACAACTACAACAACAACGTCAACAACAACAACAATAACAATGTCAAATAAACAACAACAACGTCAACAACAACAACCACAACGTCAAATAAATAACAACAACAACGTCAAATAAACAACAACAACACCGTAAACAACAACAACGTCAAATAAAGAACAACAACAACAACAACAACAACGTCAACAACAACAACAACAATGTCAAATAAACAACAACAACAACAACAACACCGTCAACAACAACAACGTCAAATAAACAACAACAACAACGTCAAATAAACAACAACAGCAACAATGTCAAATAAACAACAACAACAACAACAACAATAACAACAACAACAACGTCAAATGAACAACAACAACAACATCAACAACAACAAAAACGTCAAATAAACAACAACAACTACAACGTCAACAACAATAACTACGTCAAATAAACAACAACAACAACGTTAAATAAACAACAACAACAACAACGTCACCCACAACAACGTCAAATAAATAACAATAACAATGTCAAATAAAAAACAATACTAAAACAACGTCAAATAAACAACAACAACTACAACAACAACGTCAACAACAACAACAATAACAATGTCAAATAAACAACAACAACAACAACAACGTCAACAACAACAACCACAACGTCAAATAAATAACAACAACAACGTCAAATAAACAACAACAACACCGTCAACAACAACAACAACAACAACGTCATATAAACAACAACAACAACAACAACGTCAACAACAACAACAACGTCAAATAAACAACAACAACAACAACGCCAAATAAGCAACAACGTCAACAACAACAACAACGTAAAATAAACAACAACAACTATGTCAACAACAACTACAACATCAAATAAACAACAACAACAACAACGTCAACAATAACAACAACGTCAAATAAACAACAACAACAACAACAATAACAACGTCAAATAAACAACAACAACAACAACAACACCGTCAAATAAACAACAACAACAACGTCAAATTACCAACAACAACAACAACGTCAAATAAACAACAACAACAACGTCAAATAAACAACAACAACAACGTCAAATAAGCAATAACAACAACAACGTCAAATAAACAACAACAACAACGTCAAATAAACAACAACAACAACAACAACAACAACAACATTAATTAAACAACAACAATAACAACAACAACAACAACGTCAAATAAACAACAACAACAACAACAACAACAACACCGTCAACAACAACAACAACGTCAAATAAACAACAACAACAACACCGTCAACAACAACAATAATGTCAAATAAACAACAACAACAACAACAACAACAACGTCAAATAAACAACAACAACAATTATGTCAACAACAACAACAACGTCAAATAAACAACAACAACAACAACGTCAATAATAACAACAACGTCAAGTAAACAACAACAACAACAACAACAACGTCAAATGAACAACAACAACAACAACAACGTCAAATAAACAACAACAACAACAACGTCAAATAAACAACAACAAGAACAACGTCAACAACAACAACAACGTCAAATAAACAAGAACAACAACAACTTCAACAACAACAACAACGTCAAATAAACAACAACAACAACAACAACAACGTCAAATAAACAATAACAACAACAACAATGTCAAATAAACAACAACAACAACGTCAAATAAACAACAACAACAACGTCAACAACAACAACAACAACGTCAAATAAACAACAACAACAACAACGTCAAATAAACGACAACAACAACAACAACAACGTCAAATAAACAACAACAACAATAACAACAACAATGTCAAATAAACAACAACAACAACAACAACAACACCGTCAACAACAACAATGTCAAATAAACAACAACAACAACAACAACAACACCGTCAACAATAACAATGTCAAATAAACAACAACAACAACGTCAAATAAACAACAACAACAACAACGTCAACAACAACAACAACGTCAAATAAACAACAACAACAACAACAACCTCAAATAAACAACAACAAAAACAACGTCAAATAAACAACAACAACAACAATAACAACAACAACAACAACGTCAAATAAACAACAACAACAACAACGTCAAATAAAAAATAACAACAACAACGTCAAATAAACAACAACAAAAACAACAACGTCAACAACAACAACTACGTTAAATAAACAACAACAACAACAACAATGTCAAAAAAACAATAACAACAACAACAACGTCAACAACAACAACGTCAACAACAACAACTACGTCAAATAAACAACAACAACAACGTCAAATAAACAATAACAACAACAACAACGTCAACAACAACAACGTCAAATAAACAACAACAATGTCAAATAAAGAACAACAACAACAACAACAACGTCAAATAAAAAACAACAACGTCAACAACAACAACAATGTCAAATAAACAACAACAACAACAACACCGTCAACAACAACCACAATGTCAAATAAACAACAAAAACAACGTCAAATAAACAACAACAACAATAACGTCAACAACAACAACAACGTCAAATAAACAACAACAACAACGTCAAATAAACAACAACAACAACGTCAAATAAACAACAACGTCAACAACAACAACAACGTGAAATAAACAACAACTACTATGTCAACAACTACTATGTCAACAACAACATCAAATAAACAACAACAACAACGTCAACAACAACAACAACGTCAAATAAACAACAACAACAATAACAACGTCAAATAAACAATAACAACAACAACACTGTCAAATAAACAACAACAACAACAACGTCAAATAAACAACAACAACTACAACGTCAAATTAACAACAACAACGTCAAATAAACAACAACAACAACAACGTCAAATTAACAACAACAACGTCAAATAAACAACAACAACAACAACAACTATGTCAACAACAACAAAAACGTCAAATAAACAATAAGAACAACAACAACGTCAAATAAACAACAACAACAACAACGTCAAATAAACAACAACAACAACAATACCGTCAAATAAACAACAACAACAACAACAACACCGTCAACAACAACAACAACGTCAAATAAACAACATCAACAACGTCATATAAACAACAACAACAACGTCAAATAAACAACAACAACAACAACGTCAAATAAACAACAACGTCAACAACAACAACAACAACGTGAAATAAACAACAACAACTATGTCAACAACAACTACAACATAAAATAAACAACAACAACAACGTCAACAATAACAAAAACGTCAAATAAACAACAACAACAACAATAACAACGTCAAATAAACAACAACAACAACAACAACAACACCGTCAAATAAACAACAACAACAACAACGTCAAATAAACAACAACAACAACAATGTCAAATAAACAACAACAACAACGTCAAATAAACAACAACAACAACGTCAAATAAACAATAACAACAACAACGTCAAATAAACAACAACAACAACGTCAAATAAACAACAACAACAACAACAATAACAACAACAACAACAACATCAAATAAATAACAACAACATTAATTAAACAACAACAATAACAACAACAACAACAACAACAACAACGTCAAATAAACAACAACAACAACAACACTGTCAACAACAACAACAACGTCAACAACAACAACAATGTCAAATAAACAACAACAACAACAACAACAACAACGTCAAATAAACAATAACAACAACAACGTCAAATAAACAACAACAACAACGTCAAATAAACAACAACAACAACAACAACAACGTCAAATAAACAACAACAATAACAACAACAACAACAACGTCAAATAAACAACAACAACAACAACAACACCGTCAACAACAACAACAACGTCAACAACAACAACAATGTCAAATAAACAACAACAACAACAACAACGTCAACAACAACAATAATGTCAAATAAACAACAACAACAACAACAACGTCAAATAAACAACAACAACAATTATGTCAACAACAACAACAACGTCAAATAAACAACAACAACAACGTCAAGTAAACAACAACAACAACAACAACAACAACGTCAAATGAACAACAACAACAACAACAACGTCAAATAAATAACAACAACAACGTCAAATAAACAACAACAAGAACAACGTCAACAACAACAACAACGTCAAATAAACAACAACAACAACAACTTCAACAACAACAACAACGTCAAATAAACAACAACAACAACGTCAAATAAACAATACCAACAACAACAATGTCAAATAAACAACAACAACAACGTCAAATAAACAACAACAACAACAACGTCAACAACAACAACAACGTCAAATAAACAACAACAACAACAACGTCAATTAAACAACAACAACAACGTCAAATAAACGACAACAACAACAACGTCAAATAAACAACAACAACAACAACAACAACAATAACAACAACAATGTCAAATAAACAACAACAACAACAACAACACCGTCAACAACAACAACTACGTCAAATAAACAACAACAACAACGTCAAATAAACAATAACAACAACAACAACGTCAACAACAACAACGTAAAATAAACAACAACAATGTCAAATAAAGAACAACAACAACAACAACGTCAAATAAAAAACAACAACGTCAACAACAACAACAACAACAACAATGTCAAATAAACAACAACAACAACAACACCGTCAACAACAACAACAATGTCAAATAAACAACAACAATAACGTCAACAACAACAACAACGTCAAATAAACAACAACAACAACGTCAACCAAACAACAACGTCAACAACAACAACAATGTGAAATAAACAACAACTACTATGTCAACAACAACAACGTCAAATAAACAACAACAATAACAACGTCAAATAAACAATAACAACAACAACACTGTCAAATAAACAACAACAACAACAACGTCAAATAAACAACAACAACAACAACGTCAAATTAACAACAACAACGTCAAATAAACAACAACAACAACAACCTCAACAACAACAACAACAACGTCAAATAAACAACAACAACAACAACAACTATGTCAACAACAACTAAAACGTCAAATAAACAACAAGAACAACAACAACGTCAAATAAACAACAACAACAACAACAACGTCAAATAAACAACAACAACAACAATACCGTCAAATAAACAACAACAACAACAACACCGTCAACAACAACAACAACGTCAAATAAACAACAACAACAACGTCATATAAACAACAACAACAACGTCAACAACAACAACAACGTCAAATAAACAACAACAACAACAACGTCAAATAAACAACAACGTCAACAACAACAACAACATGAAATAAACAACAACAACTATGTCAACAACAACTACAATATCAAATAAACAACAAAAACAACAACGTCAACAATAACAACAACGTCAAATAAACAACAACAACAACAATAACAACGTCAAATAAACAACAACAACAACAACAACTGTAACACGCCGTTTATATTTAAATGTTATTTCATTAATTATTTTCCAAAACTATTAAATTATATCTATTTGAGAAATATATTCAATTGAGATCGATTGAGATATTAATTGGGTAATATGAAATAAAAATATTTATTATATCGAAATATTATTTTGAATAATATTAATTTGGTGTGTAGTAATATTTGACTTTGTTTGATTAATTGGCATGATTAGGGTTATATAGAATAAATATTATTTAGTGTAATATTGTTTTAGTAGAGTTATATATTATAATTTGAATTAAATAATTGTTGGGGCCAAATTATAATTTTAGAAAGATAGAGGGAGGAAAGTTAGTAGTAGAAGAATAGTTTTATAAAATAGAAAAGTAGAGTTAGTAAGAGTAGTTGGTAAGAGGAGAAAGAAAAAAGAAAAGAGAGAAGAAGAAGAGAAGAGAAGGAGAAGGCTAGGGTTTGTTCTACAAAATCATCATCTTGTTCCAAGAAAATCAACATTAGAGGTAAGGGTTTGACTTCCACCAATTATTTAGTGTGTGATTTTATAGTTTTGATTTTGGAATAAATTAGGGGTTTAGGGTATTAGTTTCACTACTATGTTATGATGAAAAAAAAATTGGTAGATTGATGAAATTGAGAGATGATGTAGGATCCAATATAATTAGTTATACACACAAATAAGTGACTTAATATTTTTCCTCGAAAAGATTCCATTTGTTCGGTTCCTATAGCATTAGATGAATTGATTTTTTTTCAAGAAGCAATGTTTAATGGCATATTGAAGTGATACCCAATAGGCGTTTGCTGAGTAGCGTTTAATGAATTAGTATGTAGGAGGAACGTTGCTTGCTACTGTAACTAATTTAAGAAGTAGCATATAGAATGCACATGTTGGTTCTGTTACTGTAGCGTGAATTGAAATTATCCAATGGCTTTAGCATGTAGTGGCGATAGGAACTAAATAACACGAATAGCGCTCTGCCCTTGCTGTAGCAGAATGTGTGATATATTAAATGGCATTGTTGTAAAGTAGTAATTAGGTGGGTACTTGCTTGAGCACTATAGCCCAATACTTAAGGCACATGGAGGTTTTACTAATTGCTTTAGCAAAATATGGTACAGTAGCGCAAGAAGAGGAACGTGTAGCACGCAATGAAATTTCAATTAATGGCAAGTGGTGTTGGCATATAACTAGCAGTACTGTAGCGACATTTTAGAATTCTAGTTTTAGTAACATTACTTGCCCATACACTATTTATATAATATTTTATTGTTATAACAATATATTATACTAATTATTAATAATAATAATAATAATAATAATTTAATATCTTTAATAAATAATTTTGTAGGAATTTATAAATAGAAATAATAGAGTTTTTGACCGATAATTAATTAGTTGATTTTAGCCTAAATAGTCCGAATTATTATGCGGTTTATGGTAGTAATTTTGGTTGATCAGTTGGGTGACATTTTTGTTGAAAAATGTGAATTTTGAAGGTGAAGGCGAATTAAGTTGAATGCTTCCGGTTTATGAAATTGTGTTTGATTTGAATAAATCATGGAAGTAACATTGTTTAAACTTGTACATTACTTGATTTGTGAATTATATTTGCAATGCATGTACAATTGTTGGTATTTCATTGTGTTGGAATATGTGGTATGTGTATGTTAAGGTCGGAAGTGGTCTTAATTGCATACGAGTTGTTGGTTGTACATTGCATGGCATGGTTGGTCTTGAAATGGAGACGGTGAAACAGTGGGTTCATATTTTATAGACGTTGATCCTTGAATGGAAATAGACGTAGTGGCTTTGACCCGGAAAGGGAACATAGGCGGTGAAACATGGGTTCACAAAAATAGACGTTGATCCTATAGTGGAAATAGACGTAGTGGCTTTGATCTTATGTGGAAAAATAAGCGGTGGAACTTTGGGTCCACAAGTCGGTACCGCATTCGCATATGTTAAGTCGTGTTGTGAGTCACATGCATAATTGTGTATATTGTGTATGTGTGTTGATGTGTTTGGTTATGTTCCAATATTGTTGTTGTTTGAATTATGGTTATGTGCCAGTGATGTGAGTATTCGGATAATTGGTTTATATGGTTAATGTGTTGGAAATGACTTCCTTGAGTACGGATACTATATGTGATAAAATGAATATGATCATGATGTATTGCTTTATTTATTGCCATTGCTTTACCTTAATTACATGTTATATGATTATTGGAATTCTTACCCTTCTGTTTGAAAATGCTTTTGATGGCATTGTTCAGGTACCGAGGATGGTAGCGCGAGGCGCTAGTTAGCGGATGCATTGGATTGAAATCTGTTTTATTTTGATTAGAGTCGAGTCGATGCTCTGGTAGTAACACCTGGGGGGGGGGGGGGTATATTTCGTGTCGAACTCGTCTATTTTGTATTCGGATTATGATGTATATAATCCTTACTTTGGGTATATTATTTTGTGTATGTGAGACTTGATAACATGTGCTTTATGTGAATTATCATGGCTTGATGCCTTGAATTATGTTTTGATTCCTCCATGAATGGAGATGAAGTTAAATATTGAAACTCCGTTGCGTTTGCACGAGAGAAAGCAGTTAAATATTTATGTATGTTTGTTTTGTGTTGATATGCTTAAATTTACAAACGTACCCTGTCCGTTTTTCTATAAAATTTTGGAATGTGATGTGTGTTGTGACATCCCTTCCGTGCAAATTTATTTTCTCTGATTTTAATTCTTGCCTTTTAATTGGGGTAATTAGAAGGGGTGTTACAATAGTGGTATCAGAGCATAGTCGGTCAGTTGTCAGGTCTTATTTTGTTAATCCCTTGTATTTGATTGTGTGGCTAACGCGATCAATACTTTGTGTTGTAGAGAGAGAGAGAAGATGGCTGGTAGAAGGAATGATGATGCTTTAGCTGAGGCATTGAGGTTGCTTGCGGGGTCAATAAATCAGATGCCGCAAACGACTCAAGCGCCACATGATGGTAATGAAGATGCTTTTCGTGCTCTTGGTAAGTTCCAAAAGAACAACCCGCCTACTTTCAAGGGAGAGCATGCTCCGGTGGAAGCTCAAGAATGGTTAAAAGCAATTGAGAAAATCTTTCGTGTGATGAATTGCACCGACGCTCAGAAAGTGCAATTCGGAACACACATGCTGATTAAAGAGGCCGAAGACTGGTGGATCAACGCTAGTCAGAGGTATGAGGAGGAGCAGGTTGTGGTGACTTGGGAAATTTTCCGAGATGCATTCTTGGAGAATTATTTTCCGGAGGATGTTCGTGGTAAAAAGGAAGTTGAATTCCTGGAATTGAAACAAGGTAGTGGTTCGGTAGCTGACTATGCAGCTAAATTTCAAGATTTGATCAAATACTGTCCTCACTACAACACTGTTAATGCTGAGAGGTCGAAGTGCCTTAAGTTTGTTAATGGTTTGAGGCCGGACATAAAGAAGGCGATTGGGTATCAGCAGATTACAAGATTCTCTGAGTTGGTTAATAAGAGTCGTATCTACGACGAAGACAGTCGGGATAGCACTGCTTATTACAAGAGCTTGAGTGAGAAAAGAGGTAAGGGACAGATGCGTCCTAAGCCTTATGATGGAAGAGGAAAGAGACCAATAAGTAGTGGAAAGAGTCCGAGTGGGGGAGTGACTACTCCAATCAAATGTTTTAAATGTGGTAAAGAGGGACATCGTGCTATGGAATGTCGCCAGGGGATAGTTAAGTGTTTCAAGTGTGACAGGGTGGGTTACAAAGCGGTGGATTGTAGAGTTGGTGTGAGTGTAACTTGCTTTAATTGTGGTGAGCGAGGCCACATAAGTACCAAATGTCCAAAGCCAAAGAAAGAAGTTGGAAAAGTATTCGCTTTATCTGGAGCAGAGACTTCTGCTGAGGAACGTCTAATCAGAGGTACATGCTTTATCTCTAATGTGTCTTTGGTTGCTATTATTGATACGGGTGCGACACATTCGTTTGTTGCTTTAGATTGTGCCAAGAGATTGGGCCTTGTCTTGTCTACTTTGGATCGAAGTATGGAGGTAGATACACCTGCGATGGGTTCAGTTTCTACTTCAGTTGTTTGTTTGAAGTGTCCTTTGCGCATGTGCGGAAGAGATTTCAAAGTTGATCTCGTGTGTCTTCCTTTGCATCAGATAGATGTGATTCTGGGTATGGACTGGTTGAAAGCCAACCATGTCTATATCAACTGTTTTGCTAAGGCTGTTCTTTTTCTCGAGTCCGAGAAAGATGGTGTGGTTTTCTTGTCTACACAGCAAGTTGAGAAGAGTGTGAAGAATGGAGATGGGTTGTTTATGCTTATGGCGAGTATGGTTTTGGAAGATGGTAGAGTAAGAAAGGATTATCCTGTGGTATGCGAATTTCCTGAAGTGTTTCCTGAAGAGATTACGGATTTACCTCCTGAGCGCGAGGTAGAGTTTTCCATCGACTTAATTCCTGGTACTAGTCCTGTTTCGATGGCTCCTTATAGGATGTCACCGTCGGAACTAGTGGAACTGAAGAGTCAGCTGGAAGAGTTGCTTGACAAAAGGTTTATTCGTCCTAGTGTGAGTCCGTGGGGTGCTCCAGTTTTACTTGTGAAGAAGAAAGAAGGAACAATGAGACTTTGTGTGGATTATAGGCAGCTAAACAAAGTGACCATTAAGAACAAGTATCCTTTGCCAAGGATTGATGATTTAATGGATCAGCTGGTGGGTGCGTGTGTGTTTAGCAAGATTGACTTGAGGTCAGGCTATCATCAGATTCGCGTGAAAGCGGCTGATATTCAGAAAACTGCGTTCAGAACTCGTTATGGACACTATGAGTATTCGGTGATGCCTTTTGGTGTTACGAATGCACCTGGTGTGTTCATGGAGTATATGAACAGAATCTTTCATGAGTTTCTGGATAAGTTTGTGGTGGTGTTCATCGATGACATTTTGATTTATTCCAAGAGTGAAGCAGAGCATGCCGAACACTTGAGAATTGTTTTGTCAATTCTGAAGGAAAATCATTTGTTTGCTAAACTTTCGAAGTGTGAATTCTGGTTAGAACAAGTGAGTTTCCTTGGTCACGTGATATCTCGTGGGGGTATTGTTGTGGATCCTTCGAAGATAGAAGCCGTGTCAGAATGGGAATCTCCAAAGTCAGTTTTTGAGATTCGAAGCTTTCTTGGTTTAGCGGGTTATTACCGTAAGTTCATTGAAGGCTTTTCCAAGCTAGCTTTACCGTTGACACAATTGACTAGGAAGAGTCAAGCGTTCGTGTGGACTCCGCAGTGTGAAGATAGTTTCCAAGAGTTGAAGAGAAGGTTGACAACTGCGCCAGTTTTGATTTTGCCTAAACCATCTGAACCGTTTACAGTCTATTGCGATGCTTCTTTGATGGGTTTAGGAGGTGTGTTAATGCAAAATGGGCAGGTTGTGGCGTATGCTTCGAGGCAACTCAAGGTGCATGAGAGGAATTATCCAACTCATGACTTGGAGTTGGCAGCGGTGGTTTTTGTGTTAAATATTTGGAGGCATTATTTATTTGGGTCGAGATTCGACGTCTTTAGCGATCATAAGAGTTTGAAATATTTGTTTGATCAAAAAGAGTTGAATATGAGGCAAAGAAGGTGGCTAGAGTTTCTTAAAGATTATGACTTCAGTTTGAATTACCATCCTGGTAAGGCAAACATGGTTGCAGATGCTTTGAGCAGGAAGTCTTTACACATGTCTATGTTGATGGTTAAAGAATGGGAATTGTTGGAGCAATTTCGAGATTTGAGTTTGGTGTGTGAAGAGACTTATTTTGGCGTAAAGCTTGGTATGATGAAGCTTACTAGTGGTGTCTTGGAAGAGATTAGAGATGGGCAAAAGTCAGATTTGGTTTTAGTTGACAAGTTTACTTTGGTGAATCAAGGTCAAGGTGGAGAGTTCAGAATTGATGAGAATGGAATTTTGAGATGTCATGATAGAGTTTGCGTTCCCGATGTGGGGGATGTGAAAAAGAGGATTCTTTAGGAAGGTCATAGAAGTGGGTTAAGTATTCACCCTGGTGCTAAGAAGATGTATCAAGATTTAAAGAAGCTGTTTTGGTGGCCTTGTATGAAGAAAGAAATTGCTGAGTTTGTGTATGCTTGTTTGGTTTGCCAAAAGTCTAAGATTGAACATCAGAAGCCTTCGGGTTTGTTGCAACCGTTGTCTATTCCCGAGTGGAAGTGGGATAGTATCTCGATGGATTTTGTTTCTGGTTTGCCGAGGACTCCGAGTAACCATGAGGCTATTTGGGTCATAGTGGATAGATTGACTAAATCTGCACACTTTATTCCGATTAGGATGGATTACACTATGGAGAAGCTTGCTAAGTTGTATGTAGAACGGATTGTTTGTTTACATGGTATTCCTACACGTATTGTTTCAGATAGAGATCCGCGTTTCACTTCAAGATTTTGGGAAGGTTTACAAAGAGCCTTGGGTACTAAGCTGAGATTGAGTTCCGCTTATCATCCTCAGACGGATGGTCAAACGGAGAGAACAATTCAGTCACTTGAGGATTTGTTGCGTGCTTGTGTTTTGGATCAAGGAGGTTCATGGGAGAGTCATTTGCCTTTGATTGAGTTTACTTATAATAATAGTTTTCATTCTAGCATTGGCATGGCTCCTTTTGAGGCATTGTATGGAAGACGGTGTAGGACACCTTTGTGTTGGTACGAGACGGGAGAAAGTGCTATAGTTGGCCCGGAATTGGTTCAAGAGGCTACGGATAAGATCAAATTGATAAGAGAGAAGATAAAAGTGTCTCAGAATCGCCAAAAGAGTTACTATGACAAGAGGAGGAAACCTCTTGAGTTCAAGAAGGATGAACATGTGTTTTTGAAGGTGAATCCAACTACGGGTGTTGGAAGGGCGCTTAAATCGCGGAAGTTAACACCTCGGTTTATTGGTCCTTATCAGATTTCAGAGCGGATTGGAAGTATGGCTTATCGGATTGCATTGCCGCCATCACTTTCAAATTTGCATGATGTGTTTCACGTTTCGAAATTACGAAAGTATATTGCGGATCCGTCTCATGTTATTCAAGCAGATGATTTGGAAGTAAGAGACAATTTGACGGTTGAGGTTTTACCGGTGAGGATTGAAGATAGAAAGGTGAAACAACTAAGAGGAAGAGAGATTGCTTTGGTTAAAGTTGCATGGGGTGGTTCGGCGAATGGTAATGTGACGTGGGAGCTTGAAAGTCGGATGCGGGATTCCTATCCCGAATTGTTCGTTTAGAGGTAATTTTCGAGGCCGAAAATCTTTTAAGTGGGGGAGAGTTGTAACACGCCGTTTATATTTAAATGTTATTTCATTAATTATTTTCCAAAACTATTAAATTATATCTATTTGAGAAATATATTCAATTGAGATCGATTGAGATATTAATTGGGTAATATGAAATAAAAATATTTATTATATCGAAATATTATTTTGAATAATATTAATTTGGTGTGTAGTAATATTTGACTTTGTTTGATTAATTGGCATGATTAGGTTTATATAGAATAAATATTATTTAGTGTAATATTGTTTTAGTAGAGTTATATATTATAATTTGAATTAAATAATTGTTGGGGCCAAATTATAATTTTAGAAAGATAGAGGGAGGAAAGTTAGTAGTAGAAGAATAGTTTTATAAAATAGAAAAGTAGAGTTAGTAAGAGTAGTTGGTAAGAGGAGAAAGAAAAAAGAAAAGAGAGAAGAAGAAGAGAAGAGAAGGAGAAGGCTAGGGTTTGTTCTACAAAATCATCATCTTGTTCCAAGAAAATCAACATTAGAGGTAAGGGTTTGACTTCCACCAATTATTTAGTGTGTGATTTTATAGTTTTGATTTTGGAATAAATTAGGGGTTTAGGGTATTAGTTTCACTACTATGTTATGATGAAAACAAAATTGGTAGATTGATGAAATTGAGAGATGATGTAGGATCCAATATAATTAGTTATACACACAAATAAGTGACTTAATATTTTTCCTCGAAAAGATTCCATTTGTTCTGTTCCTATAGCATTAGATGAATTGATTTTTTTTCAAGAAGCAATGTTTAATGGCATATTGAAGTGATACCCAATAGGCGTTTGCTGAGTAGCGTTTAATGAATTAGTATGTAGGAGGAATGTTGCTTGCTACTGTAACTAATTTAAGAAGTAGCATATAGAATGCACATGTTGGTTCTGTTACTGTAGCGTGAATTGAAATTATCCAATGGCTTTAGCATGTAGTGGCGATAGGAACTAAATAACACGAATAGCGCTCTGCCCTTGCTGTAGCAGAATGTGTGATATATTAAATGGCATTGTTGTAAAGTAGTAATTAGGTGGGTACTTGCTTGAGCACTATAGCCCAATACTTAAGGCACATGGAGGTTTTACTAATTGCTTTAGCAAAATATGGTACAGTAGCGCAAGAAGAGGAACGTGTAGCACGCAATGAAATTTCAATTAATGGCAAGTGGTGTTGGCATATAACTAGCAGTACTGTAGCGGCATTTTAGAATTCTAGTTTTAGTAACATTACTTGCCCATACACTATTTATATAATATTTTATTGTTATAACAATATATTATACTAATTATTAATAATAATAATAATAATAATAATTTAATATCTTTAATAAATAATTTTGTAGGAATTTATAAATAGAAATAATAGAGTTTTTGACCGATAATTAATTAGCTGATTTTAGCCTAAATAGTCCGAATTATTATGCGGTTTATGGTAGTAATTTTGGTTGATCAGTTGGGTGACATTTTTGTTGAAAAATGTGAATTTTGAAGGTGAAGGCGAATTAAGTTGAATGCTTCCGGTTTATGAAATTGTGTTTGATTTGAATAAATCATGGAAGTAACATTGTTTAAACTTGTACATTACTTGATTTGTGAATTATATTTGCAATGCATGTACAATTGTTGGTATTTCATTGTGTTGGAATATGTGGTATGTGTATGTTAAGGTCGGAAGTGGTCTTAATTGCATACGAGTTGTTGGTTGTACATTGCATGGCATGGTTGGTCTTGAAATGGAGACGGTGAAACAGTGGGTTCATATTTTATAGACGTTGATCCTTGAATGGAAATAGACGTAGTGGCTTTGACCCGGAAAGGGAACATAGGCGGTGAAACATGGGTTCACAAAAATAGACGTTGATCCTATAGTGGAAATAGACGTAGTGGCTTTGATCTTATGTGGAAAAATAAGCGGTGGAACTTTGGGTCCACAAGTCGGTACCGCATTCGCATATGTTGAGTCGTGTTGTGAGTCACATGCATAATTGTGTATATTGTGTATGTGTGTTGATGTGTTTGGTTATGTGCCAATATTGTTGTTGTTTGAATTATGGTTATGTGCCAGTGATGTGAGTATTCAGATAATTGGTTTATATGGTTAATGTGTTGGAAATGACTTCCTTGAGTACGGATACTATATGTGATAAAATGAATATGATCATGATGTATTGCTTTATTTATTGCCATTGCTTTACCTTAATTACATGTTATATGATTATTGGAATTCTTACCCTTCTGTTTGAAAATGCTTTTGATGGCATTGTTCAGGTACCGAGGATGGTAGCGCGAGGCGCTAGTTAGCGGATGCATTGGATTGAAATCTGTTTTATTTTGATTAGAGTCGAGTCGATGCTCTGGTAGTAACACCTGGGGGGGGGGTATATTTCGTGTCGAACTCGTCT
The DNA here is from genome assembly GCA_948472305.1 of Vicia faba. NCBI lineage: Eukaryota > Viridiplantae > Streptophyta > Magnoliopsida > Fabales > Fabaceae > Vicia > Vicia faba. The sequence continues at coordinate 1,197,708,484 of OX451735.1, read as the reverse complement.
ATTTTGTATTCGGATTATGATGTATATAATCCTTACTTTGGGTATATTATTTTGTGTATGTGAGACTTGATAACATGTGCTTTATGTGAATTATCATGGCTTGATGCCTTGAATTATGTTTTGATTCCTCCATGAATGGAGATGAAGTTAAATATTGAAACTCCGTTGCGTTTGCACGAGAGAAAGCAGTTAAATATTTATGTATGTTTGTTTTGTGTTGATATGCTTAAATTTACAAACGTACCCTGTCCGTTTTTCTATAAAATTTTGGAATGTGATGTGTGTTGTGACATCCCTTCCGTGCAAATTTATTTTCTCTGATTTTAATTCTTGCCTTTTAATTGGGGTAATTAGAAGGGGTGTTACAACAACAACACCGTCAAATAAACAACAACAACAACAACGTCAAATAAACAACAACAACAACAACAACGTCAAATAAACAACAACAACAACGTCAAATAAACAACAACAACAACGTCAAATAAACAACAACAACAACGTCAAATAAACAATAACAACAACAACGTCAAATAAACAACAACAACAACGTCAAATAAACAACAACAACAACAACAACAATAACAACAACAACAACGTCAAATAAACAACAACAACATTAATTAAACAACAACAATAACAACAACAACAACAACAACGTCAAATAAACAACAACAACAACAACAACACCGTCAACAACAACAACAAAGTCAACAACAACAACAATGTCAAATAAACAACAACAACAACAACAACACCGTCAACAACAACAACAACAACAACGTCAAATAAACAACAACAACAATTATGTCAACAACAACAACAACAACAACGTCAAATAAACAACAACAACAACAACGTCAATAATAACAACAACGTCAAGTAAACAACAACAACAACAACAACAACAACGTCAAATAAACAACAACAACAACAACGTCAAATAAATAACAACAACAACGTCAAATAAACAACAACAAGAACAACGTCAACAACAACAACGTCAAATAAACAACAACAACAACAACAACAACATCAACAACAACAACAACAACGTCAAATAAACAACAACAACAACAAAAAACGTCAAATAAACAATAACAACAACAACAATGTCAAACAAACAACAACAACAACGTCAAATAAACAACAACAACAACAACGTCAACAACAACAACAACAACAACGTCAAATAAACAACAACAACAACAACAACGTCAAATAAACAACAACAACAACAACGTCAAATAAACAACAACAACAACAACGTCAAATAAACAACAACAACAACAACAATAACAACAACAATGTCAAATAAACAACAACAACAACAACACCGTCAACAACAACAACAATGTCAAATAAACAACAACAACGTCAAATAAACAACAACAACAACAACGTCAACAACGTCAAATAAACAACAACAACAACAACGTCAAATAAACAACAACAACAACAACGTCAACAACAACAACAACGTCAAATAAACAACAACAACAACAACGTCAAATAAACAACAACAACAACAACGTCAAATAAACAACAACAACAACAACAACGTCAAATAAACAACAACAACAACAACAACGTCAAATAAACAACAACAACAACAACAACAACGTCAAATAAACAATAACAACAACAACGTCAAATAAACAACAACAAAAACAACAACGTCAACAACAACAACAACGTCAAATAAACAACAACAACAACAACGTCAAATAAACAACAACAACAATAACAACGTCAAATAAACAACAACAACAACAACACTGTCAAATAAACAACAACAACAACAACGTCAAATAAACAACAACAACAACAACGTCAAATAAACAACAACAACAACAACGTCAAATAAACAACAACAACAACAACAACCTCAACAACAACAACAACGTCAAATAAACAACAACAACAACAACTATGTCAACAACAACAAAAACGTCAAATAAACAACAACAACAACAACGTCAACAAGAACAACAACAACGTCAAATAAACAACAACAACAACAACGTCAAATAAACAACAACAACAACAACAATACCGTCAAATAAACAACAACAACGTCAAATAAACAACAACAACAACAAAACCGTCAACAACAACAACAATGTCAAATAAACAACAACAACAACGTCAAATAAACAACAACAACAACAACAATGTCAACAACAACAACAACAACGTCAAATAAACAACAACAACATCAAATAAACAACAACGTCAAAAACAACAACAATGTGAAATAAACCACAACAACCATGTCAACAACAACAACATCAAATAAACAACAACAACAACAACGTCAACAACAACAACATCAAATAAACAACAACAACAACAATAACAACGTCAAATAAACAACAACAACAACAACACCGTCAAATAAACAACAACAACGTCAAATAAACAACAACAACAACATCAACAACAACATAAACGTCAAATAAACAACAATAACAACAACGTCAACATAAACAACTACGTCAAATAAACAACAACAACAACGTCAAATAAACAATAACAACAATAACAACGTCAACAACAATAACGTCAAATAAACAACAACAACAACGTCAAATACACAACAACAACGTCAAATAAACAACAACAACGTCAAATAAAGAACAACAACAACAACAACAACAACGTCAAATAAACAACAACAACGTCAACAACAACAACAACAATGTCAAATAAATAACAACAACAACAACAACAACACCGTCAACAACAACAACGTCAAATAAACAACAACAACAACGTCAAATAAACAACAACAACAACAACAACAATGTCAAATAAACAACAACAACAACAACAACAATAACAACAACAACAACGTCAAATGAACAACAACAACAACATCAACAACAACAAAAACGTCAAATAAACAACAACAACTACAACGTCAACAACAACAACTACGTCAAATAAACAACAACAACAACGTTAAATAAACAACAACAACAACAATGTCACCCACAACAACGTCAAATAAATAACAATAACAATGTCAAATAAAAAACAATACTAAAACAACGTCAAATAAACAACAACAACTACAACAACAACGTCAACAACAACAACAATAACAATGTCAAATAAACAACAACAACAACAACGTCAACAACAACAACCACAACGTCAAATAAATAACAACAACAACGTCAAATAAACAACAACAACACCGTAAACAACAACAACGTCAAATAAAGAACAACAACAACAACAACAACAACAACAACGTCAACAACAACAACAACAATGTCAAATAAACAACAACAACAACAACAACAACACCGTCAACAACAACAACGTCAAATAAACAACAACAACAACGTCAAATAAACAACAACAACAACAACAACAATGTCAAATAAACAACAACAACAACAACAACAATAACAACAACAACAACGTCAAATGAACAACAACAACAACATCAACAACAACAAAAACGTCAAATAAACAACAACAACTACAACGTCAACAACAATAACTACGTCAAATAAACAACAACAACAACGTTAAATAAACAACAACAACAACAATGTCACCCACAACAACGTCAAATAAATAACAATAACAATGTCAAATAAAAAACAATACTAAAACAACGTCAAATAAACAACAACAACTACAACAACAACGTCAACAACAACAACAATAACAATGTCAAATAAACAACAACAACAACAACGTCAACAACAACAACCACAACGTCAAATAAATAACAACAACAACGTCAAATAAACAACAACAACACCGTCAACAACAACAACAACAACGTCATATAAACAACAACAACAACAACAACGTCAACAACAACAACAACGTCAAATAAACAACAACAACAACAACGCCAAATAAACAACAACGTCAACAACAACAACAACGTGAAATAAACAACAACAACTATGTCAACAACAACTACAACATCAAATAAACAACAACAACAACAACGTCAACAATAACAACAACGTCAAATAAACAACAACAACAACAACAATAACAATGTCAAATAAACAACAACAACAACAACAACACCGTCAAATAAACAACAACAACAACAACGTCAAATAAACAACAACAACAACAACGTCAAATAAACAACAACAACAACGTCAAATAAACAACAACAACAACGTCAAATAAGCAATAACAACAACAACGTCAAATAAACAACAACAACAACGTCAAATAAACAACAACAACAACAACAACAACACCGTCAAATAAACAACAACAACAACAACGTCAAATAAACAACAACAACAACAACGTCAAATAAAAAACAACAACAACGTCAAATAAACAACAACAACAACGTCAAATAAACAATAATAACAACAACGTCAAATAAACAACAACAACAACGTCAAATAAACAACAACAACAACAACAATAACAACAACAACAACAACGTCAAATAAACAACAACAACATTAATTAAACAACAACAATAACAACAACAACAACAACAACAACAACGTCAAATAAACAACAACAACAACAACACTGTCAACAACAACAACAACGTCAACAACAACAACAATGTCAAATAAACAACAACAACAACAACAACAACAACAACGTCAAATAAACAATAACAACAACAACGTCAAATAAACAACAACAACAACGTCAAATAAACAACAACAACAACAACAACAACGTCAAATAAACAACAACAACATTAATTAAACAACAATAATAACAACAACAACAACAACAACGTCAAATAAACAACAACAACAACAACAACAACACCGTCAACAACAACAACAACGTCAACAACAACAACAATGTCAAATAAACAACAACAACAACAACAACACCGTCAACAACAACAATAATGTCAAATAAACAACAACAACAACAACAACAACAACGTCAAATAAACAACAACAACAATTATGTCAACAACAACAACAACGTCAAATAAACAACAACAACAACAACGTCAAGTAAACAACAACAACAACAACAACAACAACAACGTCAAATGAACAACAACAACAACAACAACGTCAAATAAATAACAACAACAACGTCAAATAAACAACAACAAGAACAACGTCAACAACAACAACAACGTCAAATAAACAACAACAACAACAACTTCAACAACAACAACAACGTCAAATAAACAACAACATCAACAACGTCAAATAAACAACAACAACAACAACAACGTCAAATAAACAACAACAACAACAACACCGTCAACAACAACAACAAAGTCAACAACAACAACAATGTCAAATAAACAACAACAACAACAACAACAACACCGTCAACAACAACAACAACAACAACAACGTCAAATAAACAACAACAACAATTATGTCAACAACAACAACAACAACAACGTCAAATAAACAACAACAACAACAACAACGTCAATAATAACAACAACGTCAAGTAAACAACAACAACAACAACAACAACGTCAAATAAACAACAACAACAACAACGTCAAATAAATAACAACAACAACGTCAAATAAACAACAACAAGAACAACGTCAACAACAACAACATCAAATAAACAACAACAACAACAACAACATCAACAACAACAACAACAACGTCAAATAAACAACAACAACAACAAAAAACGTCAAATAAACAATAACAACAACAACGTCAACAATAACAACAACGTCAAATAAACAACAACAACAACAATAACAACGTCAAATAAACAACAACAACAACAACAACACCGTCAAATAAACAACAACAACAACAACGTCAAATAAACAACAACAACAACAACAACAACAACAACGTCAAATAAACAACAACAACAACGTCAAATAAACAACAACAACAACGTCAACAACAACAACGTCAAATAAACAACAACAACAAAAACGTCAAATAAACAACAACAACAACAATGTCAAATAAACAACAACAACATCAAATAAATAACAACAACAACGTCAAATATATAACAACAACAACAACAACAACAACGTTAAATAAACAAGAACAACAACAACAACGTCAAATAAACAACAACAAAAACAACAATAACAACAACATCTAATAAACAACAACAACGTCAAATAAACAACAACAACAACATCAAATAAACAACAACAAAAACAACAACAACATCAAATAAACAACAACAACAACATCAAATAAACAACAACAAAAACAACAACAACATCAACAACAACAAAAACGTCAAATAAACAACAACAACAACAACAACGTCAACAACAACAACTACGTCAAATAAACAACAACAACGTCAAATAAATAACAACAACAACAACGTCAAATAAATTACAACAACAACAACGTCAACAACAACAACAACGTCAAATAAATAACAACAACAATAACAACAACAACGTCAAATAAACAACAACAACAACAACGTCAAATAAACAACAACAACAACGTCAAATAAACAACGACAACAACAAAACCGTCAAATAAACAACAACAAAAATAACGTCAAATAAACAACAACAACAACGTCAAATAAACAACAACAAAAACAACAACATCAACAACAACAAAAACATCAAATAAACAACAACAACAACAACGTCAACAACAACAACTACGTCAAATAAACAACAACAACAACGTCAAATAAACAATAACAACAACAACAACGTCATTAATAATAACGTCAAATAAACAACAACAACAACGTCAAATAAACAACAACAACGTCAAATAAACAACAACAACGTCAACAACAACAACAACGTCAAATAAACAACAACAACAACAACGTCAAGTAAACAACAACAACAACAACGTCAAATAAACAACAACAACAACGTCAACAACAACAACAACAATGTCAAACAAACAACAACAACAACAACAACGTCAAATAAACAACAACAAGAACAACGTCAACAACAACAACGTCAAATAAACAACAACAACAACAACAACATCAACAACAACAACAACAACGTCAAATAAACAACAACAACAACAAAAAACGTCAAATAAACAATAACAACAACAACAATGTCAAACAAACAACAACAACAACGTCAAATAAACAACAACAACAACGTCAAATAAACAACAACAACAACAACGTCAAATAAACAACAACAACAACAACAACAACGTCAAATAAACAACAACAACAACAACAATAACAACAACAATGTCAAATAAACAACAACAACGTCAAATAAACAACAACAACAACAACGTCAACAACAACAACAACGTCAAATAAACAACAACAACAACAACGTCAAATAAACAACAACAACAACAACGTCAAATAAACAACAACAACAACAACGTCAAATAAACAACAACAACAACAACAACGTCAAATAAACAACAACAACAACAACAACAACGTCAAATAAACAATAACAACAACAACGTCAAATAAACAACAACAAAAACAACAACGTCAACAAGAACAACAACAACGTCAAATAAATAACAACAACAACGTCAAATAAACAACAACAACAACAATACCGTCAAATAAACAACAACAACGTCAAATAAACAACAACAACAACAACACCGTCAACAACAACAACAATGTCAAATAAACAACAACAACAACGTCAAATAAACAACAACAACAACAACAATGTCAACAACAACAACAACAACGTCAAATAAACAACAACAACAACAACGTCAAATAAACAACAACGTCAAAAACAACAACAATGTGAAATAAACCACAACAACCATGTCAACAACAACAACATCAAATAAACAACAACAACAACAACGTCAACAACAACAACATCAAATAAACAACAACAACAACAATAACAACGTCAAATAAACAACAACAACAACAACATCGTCAAATAAACAACAACAACGTCAAATAAACAACAACAACAACAACATCAACAACAACAAAAACGTCAAATAAACAACAATAACAACAACGTCAACATAAACAACTACGTCAAATAAACAACAACAACAACGTCAAATAAACAATAACAACAATAACAACGTCAACAACAAAAACGTCAAATAAACAACAACAACAACGTCAAATACACAACAGCAACGTCAAATAAACAACAACAACGTCAAATAAAGAACAACAACAACGTCAAATAAACAACAACAACGTCAACAACAACAACAACAATGTCAAATAAACAACAACAACAACAACAACACCGTCAACAACAACAACGTCAAATAAACAACAACAACAACGTCAAATAAACAACAACAACAACAACAATGTCAAATAAACAACAACAACAACAACAACAATAACAACAACAACAACGTCAAATGAACAACAACAACAACATCAACAACAACAACAAAAACGTCAAATAATCAACAACAACTACAACGTCAACAACAACAACTACGTCAAATAAACAACAACAACAACGTTAAATAAACAACAACAACAACAATGTCACCCACAACAACGTCAAATAAATAACAATAACAATGTCAAATAAAAAACAATACTAAAACAACGTCAAATAAACAACAACAACTACAACAACAACGTCAACAACAACAACAATAACAATGTCAAATAAACAACAACAACGTCAACAACAACAACCACAACGTCAAATAAATAACAACAACAACGTCAAATAAACAACAACAACACCGTCAACAACAACAACAATGTCAAATAAACAACAACAACAACGTCATATAAACAACAACAACAATAACGTCAACAACAACAACAACGTCAAATAAACAACAACAACAACAACGTCAAATAAACAACAACGTCAACAACAACAACAACGTGAAATAAACAACAACAACTATGTCAACAACAACTACAACATCAAATAAACAACAACAACAACAACAACGTCAACAATAACAACAACGTCAAATAAACAACAACAACAACAATAACAACGTCAAATAAACAACAACAACAACAACACCGTCAAATAAACAACAACAACAACAACGTCAAATAAACAACAACAACAACAACAACGTCAAATAAACAACAACAACAACGTCAAATAAACAACAACAACAACGTCAAATAAACAATAACAACAACAACGTCAAATAAACAACAACAACAACGTCAAATAAACAACAACAATAACAACAACAACAACAACAACAACAACGTCAAATAAACAACAACAACAACAACAACACCGTCAACAACAACAACAACGTCAACAACAACAACAATGTCAAATAAACAACAACAACAACAACAACACCGTCAACAACAACAATAATGTCAAATAAACAACAACAACAACAACAACGTCAAATAAACAACAACAACAATTATGTCAACAACAACAACAACAACGTCAAATAAACAACAACAACAACAACAACAACAACGTCAATAATAACAACAGCGTCAAGTAAACAACAACAACAACAACAACAACGTCAAATGAACAACAACAACAACAACGTCAAATAAATAACAACAACAACGTCAAATAAACAACAACAAGAACAACGTCAACAACAACAATGTCAAATAAACAACAACAACAACAACGTCAAATAAACAACAATGTCAACAACAACAACAACGTGAAATAAACAACAACAACTATGTCAACAACAACTACAACATCAAATAAACAACAACAACAACAACGTCAACAATAACAACAACGTCAAATAAACAACAACAACAACAATAACAACGTCAAATAAACAACAACAACAACAACAACAACACCGTCAAATAAACAACAACAACAACAACGTCAAATAAACAATAACAACAATAACAACGTCAAATAAACAACAACAACAACGTCAAATAAACAACAACAACAACGTC
>OX451735.1:1197658668-1197693668 GCA_948472305.1 Vicia faba | reverse complement strand
AACGTCAATTAAACAACAACAACAACGACAAATAAACAACAACAAAAACAACAACATCAACAACAACAAAAACATCAAATAAATAACAACAACAACAACAACAACGTCAACAACAACAACTACGTCAAATAAACAACAACAACAACGTCAAATAAACAATAACAACAACAACGTCAACAACAACGTCAAATAAACAACAACAACGTCAAATAAACAACAACAACAATGACAAATAAACAACAACAAAAACAACAACATCAACAACAACAAAAACATCAAATAAACAACAACAACAACAACAACAACAACGTCAACAACAACAACTACGTCAAATAAACAACAACAACAACGTCAAATAAACAATAACAACAACAACGTCAACAACAACGTCAAATAAACAACAACAACGTCAAATAAACAACAACAACGTCAAATAAACAACAACAACGTCAAATAAACAACAACAACAACAACAACAACAACAACAACAACGTCAAGTAAACAACAACAACAACAACAACAACGTCAAATAAACAACAACAACAACGTCAACAACAACAACAACAATGTCAAATAAACAACAACAACAACAACACCGTCAACAACAACAACAACGTCAACAATAACAACAACAATGTCAAATAAACAACAACAACAACAACAACGTCAACAACAACAACAATGTCAAATAAACAACAACGTCAAATAAACAACAACAACAATTATGTCAAAAACAACAACAACAACGTCAAATAAACAACAACAACAACGTCAATAATAACAACAACGTCAAGTAAACAACAACAACAACAACGTCAAATAAACAACAACAACAACAACGTCAAATAAACAACAACAACAACGTCAAATAAACAACAACAAGAACAACGTCAACAACAACAACAGCGTCAAATAAACAACAACAACAACAACATCATCAAGAACAACAACAACGTCAAATAAACAACAACAACAACAACGTCAAATAAACAATAACAACAACAACAATGTCAAATAAACAACAACAACAACGTCAAATAAACAACAACAACAACAACGTCAACAATAACAACAATAATGTCAAATAAACAACAACAACAACAACACCGTCAACAACAACAACAATGTCAAATAAACAACAACGTCAAATAAACAACAACAACAACGTCAAATAAACAACAACAACAACGTCAATAATAACAACAACGTCAAGTAAACAACAACAACAACAACAACAACGTCAAATAAACAACAACAGCAACAACGTCAAATAAATAACAACAACAACGGCAAATAAACAACAACAAGAACAACGTCAACAACAACAACAGCGTCAAATAAACAACAACAACAACAACGTCAACAACAATAACGTCAAATAAACAACAACAACAACGTCAAATAAACAACAACAACGTCAACAACAACAACAACGTGAAATAAACAACAACAACTATGTCAACAACAACTACAACATCAAATAAACAACAACAACAACAACGTCAACAATAACAACAACGTCAAATAAACAACAACAACAACAATAACAACGTCAAATAAACAACAACAACAACAACAACACCGTCAAATAAACAACAACAACAACAACGTCAAATAAACAATAACAACAACAACAACGTCAAATAAACAACAACAACAACGTCAAATAAACAACAACAACAACGTCAAATAAACAATAACAACAACAACGTCAAATAAACAACAACAACAACGTCAAATAAACAACAACAACGTCAAATAAACAACAACAACAACGTCAAATAAACAATAACAACAACAACGTCAAATAAACAACAACAACAACGTCAAATAAACAACAACAACAACAACACCGTCAACAACAACAATGTCAAATAAACAACAACAACAATGTCAAATAAACAACAACAACAACAACAACACCGTCAACAACAACAATAATGTCAAATAAACAACAACAACAACAACGTCAAATAAACAACCACAACAATTATGTCAACAACAACAACAACAACGTCAAATAAACAACAACAACAACAACAACAACGTCAATAATAACAACAACGTCAAGTAAACAACAACAACAACAACAACAACGTCACATGAACAACAACAACAACAACAACAACGTCAAATAAATAACAACAACAACGTCAAATAAACAACAACAAGAACAACGTCAACAACAACAACGTCAAATAAACAACAACAACAACAACTTTAACAACAACAACAACGTTAAATAAACAACAACAACAACAACGTCAACAACAACAACAACAACAACAACAATAACAACAACAACAACAACAACAACAACGTCAAATGAACAACAACAACAACAACATCAACAACAACAAAAACGTCAAATAAACAACAATGTGAAACAACAATGTCAACAACAACAACAACGTCAACAACAACAACGTCAAATAAACAACAACAACAACAATAACAACGTCAAATAAACAACAACAACAACAACAACAACAACACCGTCAAATAAACAACAACAACAACGTCAAATAAACAACAACAACAACAACACCGTCAAATAAACAACAACAACGTCAAATAAACAACAACAACAACAACAACAACAACATCAACAACAACAAAAACGTCAAATAAACAACAATAACAACAACGTCAACAACAACAACTACGTCAAATAAACAACAACAACAACGTCAAATAAACAATAACAACAACAACAACGTCAACAACAATAACGTCAAATAAACAACAACAACAACGTCAAATATACAACAACAGCGTCAAATAAACAACAACAACGTCAAATAAAGAACAACAACAACAACAACAACAACAACAACAACGTCAAATAAACAACAACAACGTGAACAACAACAACAACAATGTCAAATAAATAACAACAACAACAACAACACTGTCAACAATAACAACGTCAAATAAACAACAACAACAACGTCAAATAAACAACAACAACAACAATGTCAAATAAACAACAACAACAGCAACAACAACAACAATAACAACAACAACAACGTCAAATGAACAACAACAACAACAACATCAACAACAACAAAAACGTCAAATAAACAACAACAACTACAACGTCAACAACAACAACTACGTCAAATAAACAACAATAACAACGTTAAATAAACAACAACAACAACAACAATGTCACCCACAACAACGTCAAATAAATAACAACAACAATGTCAAATAAACAACAATACTAAAACAACGTCAAATAAACAACAACAACAACGTCAAATAAACAACAACAACAACGTCAAATAAACAACAACAACAACAACAACAACGTCAAATAAACAACAACAACAACGTCAAATAAACAATAACAACAACAACGTCAAATAAACAACAACAACAACGTCAAATAAACAACAACAACAACAACAACACCGTCAACAACAACAACAACGTCAACAACAACAACAATGTCAAATAAACAACAACAACAACAACAACACCGTCAACAACAACAATAATGTCAAATAAACAACAACAACAACAACAACAACGTCAAATAAACAACAACAACAATTATGTCAACAACAACAACAACAACGTCAAATAAACAACAACAACAACAACAACAACAACGTCAATAATAACAACAACGTCAAGTAAACAACAACAACAACAACAACAACGTCACATGAACAACAACAACAACAACGTCAAATAAATAACAACAACAACGTCAAATAAACAACAACAAGAACAACGTCAACAACAACAACGTCAAATAAACAACAACAACAACAACTTTAACAACAACAACAACGTTAAATAAACAACAACAACAACAACGTCAACAACAACAACAACAACAACAACAATAACAACAACAACAACAACAACAACAACAACGTCAAATGAACAACAACAACAACATCAACAACAACAAAAACGTCAAATAAACAACAATGTGAAACAACAATGTCAACAACAACAACAACGTCAACAACAACAACGTCAAATAAACAACAACAAAACCAATAACAACGTCAAATAAACAACAACAACAACAACAACAACACCGTCAAATAAACAACAACAACGTCAAATAAACAACAACAACAACAACACCGTCAAATAAACAACAACAACGTCAAATAAACAACAACAACAACAACAACATCAACAACAACAAAAACGTCAAATAAACAACAATAACAACAACGTCAACAACAACAACTACGTCAAATAAACAACAACAACAACTTCAAATAAACAATAACAACAACAACAACGTCAACAACAATAACGTCAAATCAACAACAACAACAACGTCAAATATACAACAACAGCGTCAAATAAACAACAACAACGTCAAATAAAGAACAACAACAACAACAACAACAACAACAACGTCAAATAAACAACAACAACGTGAACAACAACAACAACAATGTCAAATAAATAACAACAACAACAACAACACTGTCAATAATAACAACGTCAAATAAACAACAACAACAACGTCAAATAAACAACAACAACAACAATGTCAAATAAACAACAACAACAGCAACAACAACAACAATAACAACAACAACAACGTCAAATGAACAACAACAACAACAACATCAACAACAACAAAAACGTCAAATAAACAACAACAACTACAACGTCAACAACAACAACTACGTCAAATAAACAACAATAACAACGTTAAATAAACAACAACAAGAACAATGTCACCCACAACAACGTCAAATAAATAACAACAACAATGTAAAATAAACAACAATACTAAAACAACGTCAAATAAACAACAACAACTACAACAACAACGTCAACAACAACAACAATGACAATGTCAAATAAACAAAAACAACAACAACGTCAACAACAACAACAACAACAATGTCAAATAAAGAACAACAACAACAACGTCAAATAAACAACAACAACAACAACAACGTCAACAACAACAACAACGTCAAATAAACAACAACAACAACGTCAAATAAACAACAACGTCAACAACAACAACAACGTGAAATAAACAACAACAACTATGTCCACATACAACTACAACATCAAATAAACAACAACAACAACAACGTCAACAATAACAACAACGTCAAATAAACAAAAACAACAACAATAACAACGTCAAATAAACAACAACAACAACAACAACAACAACACCGTCAAATAAATAACAACAACAACAAGGTCAAATAAACAACAACAACAACGTCAAATAAACAACAACAACAACAACGTCAAATAAACAACAACAACAACGTCAAATAAACATTAACAACAACAACGTCAAATAAACAACAACAACAACGTCAATTGAACAACAACAACAACAACAATAACAACAACAACAATGTCAAATAAACAACAACAACGTCAATTAAACAACAACAATAACGACAAATAAACAACAACAAAAACAACAACATCAACAACAACAAAAACATCAAATAAACAACAACAACAACGTCAAATAAACAACAACAACAACAACACCGTCAAATAAACAACAACAACAACGTCAAATAAACAACAACAACAACAACGTCAAATAAACAACAACAACAACAACGTCAAATAAACAACAACAACAACAACGTCAAATAAACAATAACAACAACAACGTTAAATAAACAACAACAACAACGTCAAATAAACAACAACAACAACAACAACAACAATAACAACAACAACAACAACAACAACGTCAAATAAACAACAACAGCATTAATTAAACAACAACAATAACAAAAACAACAATAACAACGTCAAATAAACAACAACAACGTCAATTAAACAACAACAACAACGACAAATAAACAACAACAAAAACAACAACATCAACAACAACAAAAACATCAAATAAACAACAACAACAACAACAACAACAACGTCAACAACAACAACTACGTCAAATAAACAACAACAACAACGTCAAATAAACAATAACAACAACAACGTCAACAACAACGTCAAATAAACAACAACAACGTCAAATAAACAACAACAACGTCAAATAAACAACAACAACGTCAAATAAACAACAACAACAACAACAACAACGTCAAGTAAACAACAACAACAACAACGTCAAATAAACAACAACAACCACGTCAACAACAACAACAACAATGTCAAATAAACAACAACAACAACAACACTGTCAACAACAACAACAACGTCAACAATAACAACAACAATGTCAAATAAACAACAACAACAACAACGTCAACAACAACAACAATGTCAAATAAACAACAACGTCAAATAAACAACAACAACAATTATGTCAAAAACAAGAACAACAACGTCAAATAAACAACAACAACAACAACGTCAATAATAACAACAACGTCAAGTAAACAACAACAACAACAACGTCAAATAAACAACAACAACAACAACGTCAAATAAACAACAACAACAACGTCAAATAAACAACAACAAGAACAACGTCCACAACAACAACAGCGTCAAATAAACAACAACAACAACATCATCAAGAACAACAACAACGTCAAATAAACAACAACAACAACAACGTCAAATAAACAATAACAACAACAACAATGTCAAATAAACAACAACAACAACGTCAAATAAACAACAACAACAACAACAACGTCAACAATAACAACAATAATGTCAAATAAACAACAACAACAACAACACCGTCAACAACAACAACAATGTCAAATAAACAACAACGTCAAATAAACAACAACAACAACGTCAAATAAACAACAACAACAACGTCAATAATAACAACAACGTCAAGTAAACAACAACAACAACAACAACAACGTCAAATAAACAACAACAGCAACAACGTCAAATAAACAACAACAACAACGGCAAATAAACAACAACAAGAACAACGTCAACAACAACAACAGCGTCAAATAAACAACAACAACAACAACGTCAGCAACAATAACGTCAAATAAACAACAACAACAACGTCAAATAAACAACAACAACGTCAAATAAACAACAACAACGTCAAATAAAGAACAACAACAACAATAACAACAGCGTCAAATAAACAACAACAACGTCAACAACAACAACAATGTCAAATAAACAACAACAACAACAACAACACCGTCAACAATAACAACGTCAAATAAACAACAACAACAACGTCAAATAAACAACAACAACAACAATGTCAAATAAACAACAACAACAACAACAACAACAATAACAACAACAACAACGTCAAAGTAACAACAACAACAACAACATCAACAACAACAAAAACGTAAAATAAACAACAACAACTACAACGTCAACAACAACAACTACGTCAAATAAACAACAACAACAACAACGTTAAATAAACAACAACAACAACAACGTCAAATAAATAACAACAACAATGTCAAATAAACAACAACAACAACAACGTCAACAATAACAACAATAATGTCAAATAAACAACAACAACAACACCGTCAACAACAACAACAATGTCAAATAAACAACAACGTCAAATAAACAACAACAACAACGTCAAATAAACAACAACAACAACGTCAATAATAACAACAACGTCAAGTAAACAACAACAACAACAACAACAACAACGTCAAATAAACAACAACAGCAACAATGTCAAATAAACAACAACAACAACGGCAAATAAACAACAACAAGAACAACGTCAACAACAACAACAGCGTCAAATAAACAACAACAACAACAACGTCAGCAACAATAACGTCAAATAAACAACAACAACAACGTCAAATAAACAACAACAACGTCAAATAAACAACAACAACGTCAAATAAAGAACAACAACAACAACAATAACAACAGCGTCAAATAAACAACAACAACGTCAACAACAACAACAATGTCAAATAAACAACAACAACAACAACAACACCGTCAACAATAACAACGTCAAATAAACAACAACAACAACGTCAAATAAACAACAACAACAACAATGTCAAATAAACAACAACAACAACAACAACAACAATAACAACAACAACAACGTCAAAGTAACAACAACAACAACAACATCAACAACAACAAAAACGTAAAATAAACAACAACAACTACAACGTCAACAACAACAACTACGTCAAATAAACAACAACAACAACGTTAAATAAACAACAACAACAACAATGTCACACACAACAACGTCAAATAAATAACAACAACAATGTTAAATAAACAACAATACTAAAACAACGTCAAATAAACAATAACTACTACAACAACAACGTCAACAACAACGTCAACAACAACAACAATAACAATGTCAAATAAACAACAACAACAACAACGTCAACAACAACAACAATGTCAAATAAATAACAACAACAACGTCAAATAAACAACAACAACACCGTCAACAACAACAACAATGTCAAATAAACAACAACAACAACGTTAAATAAACAACAACAACAACAACAACAACGTCAACAACAACAACAACGTCAAATAAACAACAACAACAACGTCAAATAAACAACAACGTCAACAACAACAACAACAACGTGAAATAAACAACAACAACTATGTCAACAACAACTACAACATCAAATAATCAACAACAACAACGTCAACAATAACAACAACGTCAAATAAACAACAACAACAACAATAACAACGTCAAATAAACAACAACAACAACAATAACAACGTCAAATAAACAACAACAACAACAACAACAACAACACCGTCAAATAAACAACAACAACAACAACGTCAAATAAACAACAACAACAACAACAACGTCAAATAAACAACAAGAACAACAACAACGTCAAATAAACAACAACAACAACAACGTCAAATAAACAATAACAACAACAACGTCAAATAAACAACAACAACAACAACGTCAAATAAACAACAACAACAACAACAACAATAACAACAACAACAACAACAACAACGTCAAATAAACAACAACAACATTAATTAAACAATAACAATAACAACAACAACAAAAACAATGTCAAATAAACAACAACAACGTCAATTAAACAACAACAACAACGACAAATAAACAACAACAAAAACAACAACATCAACAACAACAAAAACATCAAATAAATAACAACAGCAACAACAACAACGTCAACAACAACAACTACGTCAAATAAACAACAACAACAACGTCAAATAAACAATAACAACAACAACGTCAAATAAACAACAACAACGTCAAATAAACAACAACAACAACGACAAATAAACAACAACAAAAACAACAACATCAACAACAACAAACACATCAAATAAACAACAACAACAACAACAACAACGTCAACAACAACAACTACGTCAAATAAACAACAACAACAACGTCAAATAAACAATAACAACAACAACGTCAACAACAACGTCAAATAAACAACAACAACGTCAAATAAACAACAACAACGTCAAATAAACAACAACAACAACAACAACAACGTCAAGTAAACAACAACAACAACAACAACAACGTCAAATAAACAACAACAACAACGTCAACAACAACAACAACAATGTCAAATAAACAACAACAACAACAACGTCAACAATAACAACAACAATGTCAAATAAACAACAACAACAACAACAACGTCAACAACAACAACAATGTCAAATAAACAACAACGTCAAATAAACAACAACAACAATTATGTCAAAAACAACAACAACAACGTCAAATAAACAACAACAACAACAACGTCAATAATAACAACAACGTCAAGTAAACAACAACAACAACAACGTCAAATAAACAACAACAACAACAACGTCAAATAAACAACAACAACAACAACGTCAAATAAACAACAACAAGAACAACGTCAACAACAACAACAGCGTCAAATAAACAACAACAACAACATCATCAAGAACAACAACAACGTCAAATAAACAACAACAACAACAACGTCAAATAAACAATAACAACAACAACAATGTCAAATAAACAACAACAACAACGTCAAATAAACAACAACAACAACAACGTCAACAATAACAACAATAATGTCAAATAAACAACAACAACAACAACACCGTCAACAACAACAACAATGTCAAATAAACAACAACGTCAAATAAACAACAACAACGTCAAATAAACAACAACAACAACGTCAATAATAACAACAACGTCAAGTAAACAACAACAACAACAACAACAACAACGTCAAATAAACAACAACAACAACAACGTCAAATAAACAACAACAACAACGGCAAATAAACAACAACAAGAACAACGTCAACAACAACAACAGCGTCAAATAAACAACAACAACAACAACGTCAACAACAATAACGTCAAATAAACAACAACAACAACGTCAAATAAACAACAACAACGTCAAATAAACAACAACAACGTCAAATAAAGAACAACAACAACAACAATAACAACAGCGTCAAATAAACAACAACAACGTCAACAACAACAACAATGTCAAATAAACAACAACAACAACAACAACACCGTCAACAATAACAACGTCAAATAAACAACAACAACAACGTCAAATAAACAACAACAACAACAATGTCAAATAAACAACAACAACAACAACAACAATAACAACAACAACAACGTCAAAGTAACAACAACAACAACAACATCAACAACAACAAAAACGTAAAATAAACAACAACAACTACAACGTCAACAACAACAACTACGTCAAATAAACAACAACAACAACGTTAAATAAACAACAACAACAACAATGTCACCCACAACAACGTCAAATAAATAACAACAACAATGTCAAATAAACAACAATACTAAAACAACGTCAAATAAACAACAACTACTACAACAACAACGTCAACAACAACAACAATAACAATGTCAAATAAACAACAACAACAACAACAACGTCAACAACAACAACAATGTCAAATAAATAACAACAACAACGTCAAATAAACAACAACAACACCGTTAACAACAACAACAATGTCAAATAAACAACAACAACAACGTTAAATAAACAACAACAACAACAACAACGTCAACAACAACAACAACGTCAAATAAACAACAACAACAACGTCAAATAAACAACAACATCAACAACAACAACAACAATGTCAAATAAACAACAACATCAAATAAACAACAACAACAATTATGTCAAAAACAACAACAACAACGTCAAATAAACAACAACAACAACAACGTCAATAATAACAACAACGTCAAGTAAACAACAACAACAACAACAACGTCAAATAAACAACAACAACAACAACGTCAAATAAACAACAACAACAACGTCAAATAAACAACAACAAGAACAACGTCCACAACAACAACAGCGTCAAATAAACAACAACAACAACATCATCAAGAACAACAACAACGTCAAATAAACAACAACAACAACAACGTCAAATAAACAATAACAACAACAACAATGTCAAATAAACAACAACAACAACGTCAAATAAACAACAACAACAACAACGTCAACAATAACAACAATAATGTCAAATAAACAACAACAACAACAACACCGTCAACAACAACAACAATGTCAAATAAACAACAACGTCAAATAAACAACAACAACAACGTCAATAATAACAACAACGTCAAGTAAACAACAACAACAACAACAACAACAACGTCAAATAAACAACAACAGCAACAACGTCAAATAAACAACAACAACAACGGCAAATAAACAACAACAAGAACAACGTCAACAACAACAACAGCGTCAAATAAACAACAACAACAACAACGTCAGCAACAATAACGTCAAATAAACAACAACAACAACGTCAAATAAACAACAACAACGTCAAATAAACAACAACAACGTCAAATAAAGAACAACAACAACAACAATAAAAACAACGTCAAATAAACAACAACAACGTCAACAACAACAACAATGTCAAATAAACAACAACAACAACAACACCGTCAACAATAACAACGTCAAATAAACAACAACAACAACGTCAAATAAACAACAACAACAACAACAATGTCAAATAAACAACAACAACAACAACAACAACAATAACAACAACAACAACGTCAAAGTAACAACAACAACAACAACATCAACAACAACAAAAACGTAAAATAAACAACAACAACTACAACGTCAACAACAACAACTACGTCAAATAAACAACAACAACAACGTTAAATAAACAACAACAACAACAATGTCACACACAACAACGTCAAATAAATAACAACAACAGTGTTAAATAAACAACAATACTAAAACAACGTCAAATAAACAACAACTACTACAACAACAACGTCAACAACAACGTCAACAACAACAACAATAACAATGTCAAATAAACAACAACAACAACAACGTCAACAACAACAACAATGTCAAATAAATAACAACAACAACGTCAAATAAACAACAACAACACCGTCAACAATAACAACAATGTCAAATAAACAACAACAACAACGTTAAATAAACAACAACAACAACAACAACGTCAACAACAACAACAACGTCAAATAAACAACAACAACAACGTCAAATAAACAACAACGTCAACAACAACAACAACGTGAAATAAACAACAACAACTATGTCAACAACAACTACAACATCAAATAATCAACAACAACAACGTCAACAATAACAACAACGTCAAATAAACAACAACAACAACAATAACAACGTCAAATAAACAACAACAACAACAATAACAACGTCAAATAAACAACAACAACAACAACAACAACAACACCGTCAAATAAACAACAACAACAACAACAACAACAACGTCAAATAAACAACAACAACAACAACAACAACGTCAAATAAACAACAACAACAACAACAACGTCAAATAAACAACAACAACAACAACGTCAAATAAACAATAACAACAACAACGTCAAATAAACAACAACAACAACGTCAAATAAACAACAACAACAACAACAACAACAATAACAACAACAACAACAACGTCAAATAAACAACAACAACATTAATTAAACAATAACAATAACAACAACAACAAAAACAATGTCAAATAAACAACAACAACGTCAATTAAACAACAACAACAACGACAAATAAACAACAACAAAAACAACAACATCAACAACAACAAAAACATCAAATAAATAACAACAACAACAACAACAACGTCAACAACAACAACTACGTCAAATAAACAACAACAACAACAACGTCAAATAAACAATAACAACAACAACGTCAACAACAACGTCAAATAAACAACAACAACGTCAAATAAACAACAACAACAACGACAAATAAACAACAACAAAAACAACAACATCAACAACAACAAAAACATCAAATAAACAACAACAACAACAACAACAACAACAACGTCAACAACAACAACTACGTCAAATAAACAACAACAACAACGTCAAATAAACAATAACAACAACAACGTCAACAACAACGTCAAATAAACAACAACAACGTCAAATAAACAACAACAACGTCAAATAAACAACAACAACGTCAAATAAACAACAACAACAACAACAACAACAACGTCAAGTAAACAACAACAACAACGTCAAATAAACAACAACAACAACGTCAACAACAACAACAACAATGTCAAATAAACAACAACAATAACAACACCGTCAACAACAACAACAACGTCAACAATAACAACAACAATGTCAAATAAACAACAACAACAACAACAACGTCAACAACAACAACAATGTCAAATAAACAACAACGTCAAATAAACAACAACAACAATTATGTCAAAAACAACAACAACAACGTCAAATAAACAACAACAACAACAACGTCAATAATAACAACAACGTCAAGTAAACAACAACAACAACAACGTCAAATAAACAACAACAACAACAACGTCAAATAAACAACAACAACAACGTCAAATAAACAACAACAAGAACAACGTCAAC
The DNA here is from genome assembly GCA_948472305.1 of Vicia faba. Classification (NCBI taxonomy): domain Eukaryota; kingdom Viridiplantae; phylum Streptophyta; class Magnoliopsida; order Fabales; family Fabaceae; genus Vicia; species Vicia faba. The sequence goes on along the minus strand of OX451735.1, from coordinate 1,197,679,726 downwards.
AACAACAACAGCGTCAAATAAACAACAACAACAACATCATCAAGAACAACAACAACGTCAAATAAACAACAACAACAACAACAACGTCAAATAAACAATAACAACAACAACAATGTCAAATAAACAACAACAACAACGTCAAATAAACAACAACAACAACAACGTCAACAATAACAACAATAATGTCAAATAAACAACAACAACAACAACACCGTCAACAACAACAACAATGTCAAATAAACAACAATGTCAAATAAACAACAACAACAACGTCAAATAAACAACAACAACAACGTCAATAATAACAACAACGTCAAGTAAACAACAACAACAACAACAACGTCAAATAAACAACAACAGCAACAACGTCAAATAAACAACAACAGCAACAACGTCAAATAAACAACAACAACAACGGCAAATAAACAACAACAAGAACAACGTCAACAACAACAACAGCGTCAAATAAACAACAACAACAACAACGTCAACAACAATAACGTCAAATAAACAACAACAACAACAACGTCAAATAAACAACAACAACGTCAAATAAACAACAACAACGTCAAATAAAGAACAACAACAACAACAATAACAACAACGTCAAATAAACAACAACAACGTCAACAACAACAACAATGTCAAATAAACAACAACAACAACAACAACAACACCGTCAACAATAACAACGTCAAATAAACAACAACAACAACGTCAAATAAACAACAACAACAATGTCAAATAAACAACAACAACAACAACAACAATAACAACAACAACAACGTCAAAGTAACAACAACAACAACAACATCAACAACAACAAAAACGTAAAATAAACAACAACAACTACAACGTCAACAACAACAACTACGTCAAATAAACAACAACAACAACGTTAAATAAACAACAACAACAACAATGTCACCCACAACAACATCAAATAAATAACAACAACAATGTCAAATAAACAACAATACTAAAACAACGTCAAATAAACAACAACTACTACAACAACAACGTCAACAACAACAACAATAACAATGTCAAATAAACAACAACAACAACAACGTCAACAACAACAACAATGTCAAATAAATAACAACAACAACGTCAAATAAACAACAACAACACCGTTAACAACAACAACAATGTCAAATAAACAACAACAACAACGTTAAATAAACAACAACAACAACAACAACAACGTCAACAACAACAACAACGTCAAATAAACAACAACAACAACGTCAAATAAACAACAACATCAACAACAACAACAACAATGTCAAATAAACAACAACAACAACAACAACACCGTCAACAACAACAACAACGTCAACAATAACAACAACAATGTCAAATAAACAACAACAACAACAACAACAACGTCAACAACAACAACAATGTCAAATAAACAACAACGTCAAATAAACAACAACAACAATTATGTCAAAAACAACAACAACAACAACGTCAAATAAACAACAACAACAACAACGTCAATAATAACAACAACGTCAAGTAAACAACAACAACAACAACGTCAAATAAACAACAACAACAACAACGTCAAATAAACAACAACAACAACGTCAAATAAACAACAACAAGAACAACGTCCACAACAACAACAGCGTCAAATAAACAACAACAACAACATCATCAAGAACAACAACAACGTCAAATAAACAACAACAACAACAACGTCAAATAAACAATAACAACAACAACAATGTCAAATAAACAACAACAACAACGTCAAATAAACAACAACAACAACAACAACGTCAACAATAACAACAATAATGTCAAATAAACAACAACAACAACAACACCGTCAACAACAACAACAATGTCAAATAAACAACAACGTCAAATAAACAACAACAACGTCAAATAAACAACAACAACAACGTCAATAATAACAACAACGTCAAGTAAACAACAACAACAACAACAACAACGTCAAATAAACAACAACAGCAACAACGTCAAATAAACAACAACAACAACGGCAAATAAACAACAACAAGAACAACGTCAACAACAACAACAGCGTCAAATAAACAACAACAACAACAACGTCAGCAACAATAACGTCAAATAAACAACAACAACAACGTCAAATAAACAACAACAACGTCAAATAAACAACAACAACGTCAAATAAAGAACAACAACAACAACAATAACAACAGCGTCAAATAAACAACAACAACGTCAACAACAACAATGTCAAATAAACAACAACAACAACAACAACACCGTCAACAATAACAACGTCAAATAAACAACAACAACAACGTCAAATAAACAACAACAACAACAACAACAATGTCAAATAAACAACAACAACAACAACAACAACAATAACAACAACAACAACGTCAAAGTAACAACAACAACAACAACATCAACAACAACAAAAACGTAAAATAAACAACAACAACTACAACGTCAACAACAACAACTACGTCAAATAAACAACAACAACAACGTTAAATAAACAACAACAACAACAATGTCACACACAACAACGTTAAATAAATAACAACAACAATGTCAAATAAACAACAATACTAAAACAACGTCAAATAAACAACAACTACTACAACAACAACGTCAACAACAACGTCAACAACAACAACAATAACAATGTCAAATAAACAACAACAACAACAACGTCAACAACAACAACAATGTCAAATAAATAACAACAACAACGTCAAATAAACAACAACAACACCGTCAACAACAACAACACCGTCAACAACAACAACAACGTCAACAACAACAACAACGTCAAATAAACAACAACAACAACGTCAAATAAACAACAACGTCAACAACAACAACAAAGTGAAATAAACAACAACAACTATGTCAACAACAACTACAACATCAAATAATCAACAACAACAACGTCAACAATAACAACAACGTCAAATAAACAACAACAACAACAATAACAACGTCAAATAAACAACAACAACAACAATAACAACGTCAAATAAACAACAACAACAACAACAACACCGTCAAATAAACAACAACAACAACAACGTCAAATAAACAACAACAACAACAACAACGTCAAATAAACAACAACAACAACAACAACGTCAAATAAACAACAACAACAACAACAATGTCAAATAAACAATAACAACAACAACGTCAAATAAACAACAACAACAACGTCAAATAAACAACAACAACAACAACAACAACAATAACAACAACAACAACAACGTCAAATAAACAACAACAACATTAATTAAACAATAACAATAACAACAACAACAAAAACAATGTCAAATAAACAACAACAACGTCAATTAAACAACAACAACAACGACAAATAAACAACAACAAAAACAACAACATCAACAACAACAAAAACATCAAATAAATAACAACAACAACAACAACAACGTCAACAACAACAACTACGTCAAATAAACAACAACAACAACGTCAAATAAACAATAACAACAACAACGTCAACAACAACGTCAACAACAACGTCAAATAAACAACAACAACGTCAAATAAACAACAACAACAACGACAAATAAACAACAACAAAAACAACAACATCAACAACAACAAAAACATCAAATAAACAACAACAACAACAACAACAACAACGTCAACAACAACAACTACGTCAAATAAACAACAACAACAACAACGTCAAATAAACAATAACAACAACAACGTCAACAACAACGTCAAATAAACAACAACAACGTCAAATAAACAACAACAACGTCAAATAAACAACAACAACAACAACAACAACAACGTCAAGTAAACAACAACAACAACAACAACGTCAAATAAACAACAACAACAACGTCAACAACAACAACAACAATGTCAAATAAACAACAACAACAACAACACCGTCAACAACAACAACAACGTCAACAATAACAACAACAATGTCAAATAAACAACAACAACAACAACAACAACAACGTCAACAACAACAACAATGTCAAATAAACAACAACGTCAAATAAACAACAACAACAATTATGTCAAAAACAACAACAACAACGTCAAATAAACAACAACAACAACAACAACGTCAATAATAACAACAACGTCAAGTAAACAACAACAACAACAACGTCAAATAAACAACAACAACAACAACGTCAAATAAACAACAACAACAACGTCAAATAAACAACAACAAGAACAACGTCAACAACAACAACAACGTCAAATAAACAACAACAACAACATCATCAAGAACAACAACAACGTCAAATAAACAACAACAACAACAACAACGTCAAATAAACAATAACAACAACAACAATGTCAAATAAACAACAACAACAACAACGTCAAATAAACAACAACAACAACAACGTCAACAATAACAACAATAATGTCAAATAAACAACAACAACAACAACACCGTCAACAACAACAACAATGTCAAATAAACAACAACGTCAAATAAACAACAACAACAACGTCAAATAAACAACAACAACAACGTCAATAATAACAACAACGTCAAGTAAACAACAACAACAACAACAACAACAACGTCAAATAAACAACAACAGCAACAACGTCAAATAAACAACAACAACAACGGCAAATAAACAACAACAAGAACAACGTCAACAACAACAACAGCGTCAAATAAACAACAACAACAACAACGTCAACAACAATAACGTCAAATAAACAACAACAACAACGTCAAATAAACAACAACAACGTCAAATAAACAACAACAACGTCAAATAAAGAACAACAACAACAACAATAACAACAGCGTCAAATAAACAACAACAATGTCAACAACAACAACAATGTCAAATAAACAACAACAACAACAACAACAACAACACCGTCAACAATAACAACGTCAAATAAACAACAACAACAACGTCAAATAAACAACAACAACAACAATGTCAAATAAACAACAACAACAACAACAACAACAATAACAACAACAACAACAACGTCAAAGTAACAACAACAACAACAACATCAACAACAACAAAAACGTAAAATAAACAACAACAACTACAACGTCAACAACAACAACTACGTCAAATAAACAACAACAACAACGTTAAATAAACAACAACAACAACAATGTCACCCACAACAACGTCAAATAAATAACAACAACAATGTCAAATAAACAACAATACTAAAACAACATCAAATAAACAACAACTACTACAACAACAACGTCAACAACAACAACAATAACAATGTCAAATAAACAACAACAACAACAACGTCAACAACAACAACAATGTCAAATAAATAACAACAACAACGTCAAATAAACAACAACAACACCGTTAACAACAACAACAATGTCAAATAAACAACAACAACAACGTTAAATAAACAACAACAACAACAACAACAACAACGTCAACAACAACAACAACGTCAAATAAACAACAACAACAACGTCAAATAAACAACAACATCAACAACAACAACCACGTGAAATAAACAACAACAACTATGTCAACAACAACTACAACATCAAATAAACAACAACAACAACGTCAACAATAACAACAACGTCAAATAAACAACAACAACAACAATAACAACGTCAAATAAACAACAACAACAACAATAACAACGTCAAATAAACAACAACAACAACAACAACAACAACACCGTCAAATAAACAACAACAACAACAACGTTAAATAAACAACAACAACAACAACAACGTCAAATAAACAACAACAACAACAACAACGTCAAATAAACAACAACAACAACAACGTCAAATAAACAATAACAACAACAACGTCAAATAAACAACAACAACAACAACGTCAAATAAACAACAACAACAACAACAACAACAATAACAACAACAACAACAACAACAACGTCAAATAAACAACAACAACATTAATTAAACAATAACAATAACAACAACAACAAAAACAATGTCAAATAAACAACAACAACGTCAAATAAACAACAACAACAACGTCAATAATAACAACAACGTCAAGTAAACAACAACAACAACAACAACAACGTCAAATAAACAACAACAGGAACAACGTCACATAAACAACAACAACAACAACGGCAAATAAACAACAACAAGAACAACGTCAACAACAACAACAGCGTCAAATAAACAACAACAACAACAACGTCAGCAACAATAACGTCAAATAAACAACAACAACAACGTCAAATAAACAACAACAACGTCAAATAAACAACAACAACGTCAAATAAAGAACAACAACAACAACAATAACAACAGCGTCAAATAAACAACAACAACGTCAACAACAACAACAATGTCAAATAAACAACAACAACAACAACAACACCGTCAACAATAACAACGTCAAATAAACAACAACAACAACGTCAAATAAACAACAACAACAACAATGTCAAATAAACAACAACAACAACAACAACAACAATAACAACAACAACAACGTCAAAGTAACAACAACAACAACAACATCAACAACAACAAAAACGTAAAATAAACAACAACAACTACAACGTCAACAACAACAACTACGTCAAATAAACAACAACAACAACGTTAAATAAACAACAACAACAACAATGTCACACACAAAAACGTCAAATAAATAACAACAACAATGTCAAATAAACAACAATACTAAAACAACGTCAAATAAACAACAACTACTACAACAACAACGTCAACAACAACGTCAACAACAACAACAATAACAATGTCAAATAAACAACAACAACAACAACGTCAACAACAACAACAATGTCAAATAAATAACAACAACAACGTCAAATAAACAACAACAACACCGTCAACAACAACAACAATGTCAAATAAACAACAACAACAACGTTAAATAAACAACAACAACAACAACAACAACAACAACGTCAACAACAACAACAACGTCAAATAAACAACAACAACAACGTCAAATAAACAACAACGTCAACAACAACAACAACGTGAAATAAACAACAACAACTATGTCAACAACAACTACAACATCAAATAATCAACAACAACAACGTCAACAATAACAACAACGTCAAATAAACAACAACAACAACAATAACAACGTCAAATAAACAACAACAACAACAATAACAACGTCAAATAAACAACAACAACAACAACAACAACACCGTCAAATAAACAACAACAACAACAACGTCAAATAAACAACAACAACAACAACAACGTCAAATAAACAACAACAACAACAACGTCAAATAAACAACAACAACAACAACGTCAAATAAACAATAACAACAACAACGTCAAATAAACAACAACAACAACGTCAAATAAACAACAACAACAACAACAACAACAATAACAACAACAACAACAACAACGTCAAATAAACAACAACAACATTAATTAAACAATAACAATAACAACAACAACAAAAACAATGTCAAATAAACAACAACAACGTCAATTAAACAACAACAACAACGACAAATAAACAACAACAAAAACAACAACATCAACAACAACAAAAACATCAAATAAATAACAACAACAACAACAACGTCAACAACAACAACTACGTCAAATAAACAACAACAACAACGTCAAATAAACAATAACAACAACAACGTCAACAACAACGTCAAATAAACAACAACAACGTCAAATAAACAACAACAACAACGACAAATAAACAACAACAAAAACAAGAACATCAAATAAACAACAACAACAACAACAACAACGTCAACAACAACAACTACGTCAAATAAACAACAACAACAACGTCAAATAAACAATAACAACAACAACGTCAACAACAACGTCAAATAAACAACAACAACGTCAAATAAACAACAACAACAACAACAACAACAACGTCAAGTAAACAACAACAACAACAACAACGTCAAATAAACAACAACAACAACGTCAACAACAACAACAACAATGTTAAATAAACAACAACAACAACAACACCGTCAACAACAACAACAACGTCAACAATAACAACAACAATGTCAAATAAACAACAACAACAACAACAACAACGTCAACAACAACAACAATGTCAAATAAACAACAACGTCAAATAAACAACAACAACAATTATGTCAAAAACAACAACAACAACGTCAAATAAACAACAACAACAACAACGTCAATAATAACAACAACGTCAAGTAAACAACAACAACAACAACGTCAAATAAACAACAACAACAACAACGTCAAATAAACAACAACAACAACGTCAAATAAACAACAACAAGAACAACGTCAACAACAACAACAGCGTCAAATAAACAACAACAACAACATCATCAAGAACAACAACAACGTCAAATAAACAACAACAACAACAACGTCAAATAAACAATAACAACAACAACAATGTCAAATAAACAACAACAACAACGTCAAATAAACAACAACAACAACAACGTCAACAATAACAACAATAATGTCAAATAAACAACAACAACAACAACACCGTCAACAACAACAACAATGTCAAATAAACAACAACGTCAAATAAACAACAACAATAACGTCAAATAAACAACAACAACAACGTCAATAATAACAACAACGTCAAGTAAACAACAACAACAACAACAACAACGTCAAATAAACAACAACAGCAACAACGTCAAATAAACAACAACAACGGCAAATAAACAACAATAAGAACAACGTCAACAACAACAACAGCGTCAAATAAACAACAACAACAACAACGTCAACAACAATAACGTCAAATAAACAACAACAACAACGTCAAATAAACAACAACAACGTCAAATAAACAACAACAACGTCAAATAAAGAACAACAACAACAACAATAACAACAGTGTCAAATAAACAACAACAACGTCAACAACAACAACAATGTCAAATAAACAACAACAACAACAACAACAACACCGTCAACAATAACAACGTCAAATAAACAACAACAACAACGTCAAATAAACAACAACAACAACAATGTCAAATAAACAACAACAACAACAACAACAATAACAACAACAACAACAACGTCAAAGTAACAACAACAACAACAACGTCAAAGTAACAACAACAACAACAACATCAACAACAACAAAAACGTAAAATAAACAACAACAACTACAACGTCAACAACAACAACTACGTCAAATAAACAACAACAACAACAACGTTAAATAAACAACAACAACAACAATGTCACCCACAACAACGTCAAATAAATAACAACAACAATGTCAAATAAACAACAATACTAAAACAACGTCAAATAAACAACAACTACTACAACAACAACGTCAACAACAACAACAATAACAATGTCAAATAAACAACAACAACAACAACGTCAACAACAACAACAATGTCAAATAAATAACAACAACAACGTCAAATAAACAACAACAACACCGTTAACAACAACAACAATGTCAAATAAACAACAACAACAACGTTAAATAAACAACAACAACAACAACAACAACGTCAACAACAACAACAACGTCAAATAAACAACAACAACAACGTCAAATAAACAACAACATCAACAACAACAACAACGTCAAATAAACAACAACAACTATGTCAACAACAACTACAACATCAAATAAACAACAACAACAACGTCAACAATAACAACAACGTCAAATAAACAACAACAACAACAATAACAACGTCAAATAAACAACAACAACAACAATAACAACGTCAAATAAACAACAACAACAACAACAACAACACCGTCAAATAAACAACAACAACAACAACGTCAAATAAACAACAACAACAACAACAACGTCAAATAAACAACAACAACAACAACAACGTCAAATAAACAACAACAACAACAACGTCAAATAAACAATAACAACAACAACGTCAAATAAACAACAACAACAACGTCAAATAAACAACAACAACAACAATAACAACAACAACAACAACAACAACGTCAAATAAACAACAACAACATTAATTAAACAATAACAATAACAACAACAACAAAAAAATTGTCAAATAAACAACAACAACGTCAAATAAACAACAACAACAACGTCAATAATAACAACAACGTCAAGTAAACAACAACAACAACAACAACAACAACAACGTCAAATAAACAACAACAGCAACAACGTCAAATAAACAACAACAACAACGGCAAATAAACAACAACAAGAACAACGTCAACAACAACAACAGCGTCAAATAAACAACAACAACAACAACGTCAGCAACAATAACGTCAAATAAACAACAACAACGTCAAATAAACAACAACAACGTCAAATAAAGAACAACAACAACAACAATAACAACAGCGTCAAATAAACAACAACAACGTCAACAACAACAACAATGTCAAATAAACAACAACAACAACAACAACACCGTCAACAATAACAACGTCAAATAAACAACAACGTCAAATAAACAACAACAACAACAATGTCAAATAAACAACAACAACAACAACAACAATAACAACAACAACAACGTCAAAGTAACAACAACAACAACAACATCAACAACAACAAAAACGTAAAATAAACAACAACAACTACAACGTCAACAACAACAACTACGTCAAATAAACAACAACAACAACGTTAAATAAACAACAACAACAACAATGTCACACACAAAAACGTCAAATAAATAACAACAACAATGTCAAATAAACAACAATACTAAAACAACGTCAAATAAACAACAACTACTACAACAACAACGTCAACAACAACGTCAACAACAACAACAATAACAATGTCAAATAAACAACAACAACAACAACGTCAACAACAACAACAATGTCAAATAAATAACAACAACAACGTCAAATAAACAACAACAACACCGTCAACAACAACAACAATGTCAAATAAACAACAACAACAACGTTAAATAAACAACAACAACAACAACAACAACGTCAACAACAACAACAACGTCAAATAAACAACAACAACAACGTCAAATAAACAACAACGTCAACAACAACAACAACGTGAAATAAACAACAACAACTATGTCAACAACAACTACAACATCAAATAAACAACAACAACAACGTCAACAATAACAACAACGTCAAATAAACAACAACAACAACAATAACAACGTCAAATAAACAACAACAACAACAATAACAACGTCAAATAAACAACAACAACAACAACAACACCGTCAAATAAACAACAACAACAACAACGTCAAATAAACAACAACAACAACAACAACGTCAAATAAACAACAACAACAACAACAACGTCAAATAAACAACAACAACAACAACGTCAAATAAACAATAACAACAACAACGTCAAATAAACAACAACAACAACGTCAAATAAACAACAACAACAACAACAACAACAATAACAACAACAACAACAACGTCAAATAAACAACAACAACATTAATTAAACAATAACAATAACAACAACAACAAAAACAATGTCAAATAAACAACAACAACGTCAATTAAACAACAACAACAACGACAAATAAACAACAACAAAAACAACAACATCAACAACAACAAAAACATCAAATAAATAACAACAACAACAACAACAACGTCAACAACAATAACTAAGTCAAATAAACAACAACAACAACGTCAAATAAACAATAACAACAAAAACGTCAACAACAACGTCAAATAAACAACAACAACGTCAAATAAACAACAACAACAACGACAAATAAACAACAACAAAAACAACAACATCAACAACAACAAAAACATCAAATAAACAACAACAACAACAACAACAACAACGTCATCAACAACAACTATGTCAAATAAACAACAACAACAACGTCAAATAAACAATAACAACAACAACGTCAACAACAACGTCAAATAAACAACAACAACGTCAAATAAACAACAACAACGTCAAATAAACAACAACAACGTCAAATAAACAACAACAACAACAACAACAACAACGTCAAGTAAACAACAACAACAACAACAACAACAACAACAACAACGTCAAATAAACAACAACAACAACGTCAACAACAACAACAATGTCAAATAAACAACAACAACAACAACGTCAATAATAACAACAACGTCAAGTAAACAACAACGTCAAATAAACAACAACAACAACAACGTCAAATAAACAACAACAACAACGTCAAATAAACAACAACAAGAACAACGTCAACAACAACAACAGCGTCAAATAAACAACAACAACAACATCATCAAGAACAACAACAACGTCAAATAAACAACAACAACAACGTCAAATAAACAATAACAACAACAACAATGTCAAATAAACAACAACAACAACGTCAAATAAACAACAACAACAACAACGTCAACAATAACAACAATAATGTCAAATAAACAACAACAACAACAACACCGTCAACAACAACAACAATGTCAAATAAACAACAACGTCAAATAAACAACAACAACAACGTCAAATAAACAACAACAACGTCAATAATAACAACAACGTCAAGTAAACAACAACAACAACAACAACAACAACAACGTCAAATAAACAACAACAGCAACAACATCAAATAAACAACAACAACAACGGCAAATAAACAACAACAAGAACAACGTCAACAACAACAACAGCGTCAAATAAACAACAACAACAACAACGTCAACAACAATAACGTCAAATAAACAACAACAACAACAACGTCAAATAAACAACAACAACGTCAAATAAACAACAACAACGTCAAATAAAGAACAACAACAACAACAATAACAACAGCGTCAAATAAACAACAACAACGTCAACAACAACAACAATGTCAAATAAACAACAACAACAACACCGTCAACAATAACAACGTCAAATAAACAACAACAACAACGTCAAATAAACAACAACAACAACAATGTCAAATAAACAACAACAACAACAACAATAACAACAACAACAACGTCAAAGTAACAACAACAACAACAACATCAACAACAACAAAAACGTAAAATAAACAACAACAACTACAACGTCAACAACAACAACTACGTCAAATAAACAACAACAACAACGTTAAATAAACAACAACAACAACAATGTCACCCACAACAACGTCAAATAAATAACAACAACAATGTCAAATAAACAACAATACTAAAACAACGTCAAATAAACAACAACTACTACAACAACAACGTCAACAACAACAACAATAACAATGTCAAATAAACAACAACAACAACAACAACGTCAACAACAACAACAATGTCAAATAAATAACAACAACAACGTCAAATAAACAACAACAACACCGTCAACAACAACAACAATGTCAAATAAACAACAACAACAACGTTAAATAAACAACAACAACAACAACAACAACGTCAACAACAACAACAACGTCAAATAAACAACAACAACAACGTCAAATAAACAACAACGTCAACAACAACAACAACAACGTGAAATAAACAACAACAACTATGTCAACAACAACTACAACATCAAATAAACAACAACAACAACGTCAACAATAACAACAACGTCAAATAAACAACAACAACAACAACAATAACAACGTCAAATAAACAACAACAACAACAATAACAACGTCAAATAAACAACAACAACAACAACAACAACAACACCGTCAAATAAACAACAACAACAACAACGTCAAATAAACAACAACAACAACAACGTCAAATAAACAACAACAACAACAACGTCAAATAAACAACAACAACAACAACGTCAAATAAACAATAACAACAACAACGTCAAATAAACAACAACAACAACGTCAAATAAACAACAACAACAACAACAACAACAATAACAACAACAACAACAACAACAACGTCAAATAAACAACAACAACATTAATTAAACAATAACAATAACAACAACAACAAAAACAATGTCAAATAAACAACAACAACGTCAATTAAACAACAACAACAACGACAAATAAACAACAACAAAAAAAACAACATCAACAACAACAAAAACATCAAATAAATAACAACAACAACAACAACAACGTCAACAACAACAACTACGTCAAATAAACAACAACAACAACGTCAAATAAACAATAACAACAACAACGTCAACAACAACAACGTCAAATAAACAACAACAACGTCAAATAAACAACAACAACGTCAACAACAACAACAACGTCAAATAAACAACAACAACAACAACAACGTCAAGTAAACAACGACAACAACAACAACAACGTCAAGTAAACAACAACAACAACGTCAACAACAACAACAACAATGTCAAATAAACAACAACAACAACAACACCGTCAACAACAACAACAACGTCAACAATAACAACAATAATGTCAAATAAACAACAACAACAACAACACCGTCAACAACAACAACAATTATGTCAAAAACAACAACAACAACGTCAAATAAACAACAACAACAACAACGTCAATAATAACAACAACGTCAAGTAAACAACAACAACAACAACAACGTCAAATAAACAACAACAACAACGTCAAATAAACAACAACAAGAACAACGTCAACAACAACAACAACGTCAAATAAACAACAACAACAACAACATCAAGAACAACAACAACGTCAAATAAACAACAACAACAACGTCAAATAAACAATAACAACAACAACAATGTCAAATAAACAACAACAACAACGTCAAATAAACAACAACAACAACAACAACGTCAATAACAACAACAACAACGTCAAGTAAACAACAACAACAACAACATCAAATAAACAACAACAACAACAACAGCGTCAAGTAAACAACAACAACAACGTCAAATAAACAACAACAACAACAACAATAACAACAACAATGTCAAATAAACAACAACAACAACAACAACGTCAGCAACAACAACAATGTGAAATAAAAAACAACAACAACGTCAAATAAACAACAACAACAACAACGTCAACAACAACAACAACATCAAATAAACAACAACAACAACAACCTCAATAACAACAACGTCAAATAAACAACAACAACAACAACAACGTCAAATAAACAACAACAACAACACCGTCAAATAAACAACAACAACAACGTCAAATAAAGAAACAACAACAACGTCAAATAAACAACAACAACAACAATACAGTCAAATAAACAACAACAACAACAAGGTCATATAAACAACAACAACAACAACGTCAAATAAACAACAACAACAACAACGTCAAATAAACAACAACAACGTCAAATAAACAATAACAACAACAACGTCAAATAAACAACAACAACAACGTCAATTGAACAACAACAACAACAACAACAACAATAACAACAACAACAATGTCAAATAAACAACAACAACGTCAATTAAACAACAACAACAATGACAAATAAACAACAACAAAAACAACAACATCAACAACAACAAAAACATCAAATAAACAACAACAACAACAACAACAACGTCAACAACAACAACTACGTCAAATAAACAACAACAACAACGTCAAATAAACAATAACAACAACAACGTCAACAACAACAACGTCAAATAAACAATAACAACGTCAAATAAACAACAACAACGTCAAATAAACAACAACAACGTCAAATAAATAACAACAACAACAACAACAACAACGTCAAGTAAACAACAACAACAACAACAACAACGTCAAATAAACAACAACAACAACGTCAACAACAACAACAACAATGTCAAATAAACAACAACAACAACACCGTCAACAACAACAACAACGTCAACAATAACAACAACAATGTCAAATAAACAACAACAACAACAACAACAACGTCAACAACAACAACAATTATGTCAAAAACAACAACAACAACGTCAAATAAACAACAACGTCAAGTAAACAACAACAACAACAACGTCAAATAAACAACAACAACAACAACGTCAAATAAATAACAACAACAACGTCAAATAAACAACAACAAGAACAACGTCAACAACAACAACAACGTCAAATAAACAACAACAACAACAACATCAAGAACAACAACAACGTCAAATAAACAACAACAACAACGTCAAATAAACAACAACAACAACAACGTCAATAACAACAACAACAACGTCAAGTAAACAACAACAACAACAACATCAAATAAACAACAACAACAACAACAACAGCGTCAAGTAAACAACAACAACAACAACAACAACGTCAAATAAACAACAACAAGAACAACGTCAACAACAACAACAACGTCAAATAAACAACAACAACAACAACAATAACAACAACAATGTCAAATAAACAACAACAACAACAACAACGTCAGCAACAACAACAATGTGAAATAAACAACAACAACAACGTCAAATAAACAACAACAACAACAACGTCAACAACAACAACAACATCAAATAAACAACAACAACAACAACCTCAACAACAACAACGTCAAATAAACAACAACAACAACAACGTCAAATAAACAACAACAACAACAATACAGTCAAATAAACAACAACAACAACAAGGTCAAATAAACAACAACGACAACAACGTCAAATAAACAACAACAACAACAACGTCAAATAAACAACAACAACGTCAAATAAACAATAACAACAACAACGTCAAATAAACAACAACAACAACGTCAATTGAACAACAACAACAACAACAATAACAACAACAACAATGTCAAATAAACAACAACAACGTCAATTAAACAACAACAACAATAACAACAACAACAATGTCAAATAAACAACAACAACGTCAATTAAACAACAACAACAATAACAACAACAACAATGTCAAATAAACAACAACAACGTCAATTAAACAACAACAACAACGACAAATAAACAACAACAAAAACAACAACATCAACAACAACAAAAACATCAAATAAACAACAACAACAACAACAACGTCAACAACAACAACTACGTCAAATAAACAACAACAACAACGTCAAATAAACAATAACAACAACAACAACGTCAACAACAACAACGTCAAATAAACAACAACAACAACAACGTCAAATAAACAACAACAACAACAACGGCAAATAAACAACAACAAGAACAACGTCAACAACAACAACAGCGTCAAATAAACAACAACAACAACAACGTCAATAACAATAACGTCAAATAAACAACAACAACAACGTCAAATAAACAACAACAACGTCAAATAAACAACAACAACATCAAATAAAGAAGAACAACAACAACAATAACAACAACGTCAAATAAACAACAACAACGTCAACAACAACAACAATGTCAAATAAACAACAACAACAACAACAACAACACCGTCAACAATAACAACGTCAAATAAACAACAACAACAACGTCAAATAAACAACAACAACAACAATGTCAAATAAACAACAACAACAACAACAACAACAATAACAACAACAATAACAACATCAACAACAACAACAACATCAACAACAACAAAAACGTCAAATAAACAACAACAACTACAACGTCAACAACAACAACTACGTCAAATAAACAACAACAACAACGTTAAATAAACAACAACAACAACAATGTCACCCACAACAACGTCAAATAAATAACAACAACAATGTCAAATAAACAATAATACTAAAACAACGTCAAATAAACAACAACAACTACAACAACAACGTCAGCAACAACAACAATAACAATGTCAAATAAACAACAACAACAACGTCAACAACAACAACAACAATGTCAAATAAATAACAACAACAACGTCAAATAAACAACAACAACACCGTCAACAACAACAACAATGTCAAATAAACAACAACAACAACGTCAAATAAACAACAACAACAACAACAACAACAACGTCAACAACAACAACAACGTCAAATAAACAACAACAACAACGTCAAATAAACAACAACGTCAATAACAACAACAACGTGAAATAAACAACAACAACAACTATGTCAACAACAACTACAACATCAAATAAACAACAACAACAACGTCAACAATAACAACAACGTCAAATAAACAACAACAACAACAATAACAACGTCAAATAAACAACAACAACAACAACACCGTCAAATAAACAACAACAACAACGTCAAATAAACAACAACAACAACAACGTCAAATAAACAACAACAACAACAACGTCAAATAAACAACAACAACAACAACGTCAAATAAACAATAACAACAACAACGTCAAATAAACAACAACAACAACGTCAAATAAACAACAACAACAACAACAACAATAACAACAACAACAACAACAACGTCAAATAAACAACAACAGCATTAATTAAACAACAACAATAACAAAAACAACAACAACAACGTCAAATAAACAACAACAACGTCAATTAAACAACAACAACAACGACAAATAAACAACAACAAAAACAACAACATCAACAACAACAAAAACATCAAATAAACAACAACAACAACAACAACGTCAACAACAACAACTACCTCAAATAAACAACAACAACAACGTCAAATAAACAATAACAACAACAACGTCAACAACAACGTCAAATAAACAATAACAACGTCAAATAAACAACAACAACGTCAAATAAACAACAACAACGTCAAATAAATAACAACAACAACAACAACGTCAAGTAAACAACAACAACAACAACAACAACGTCAAATAAACAACAACAACAACGTCAACAACAACAACAACAATGTCAAATAAACAACAACAACAACACCGTCAACAACAACAACAACGTCAACAATAACAACAACAATGTCAAATAAACAACATCAACAACAACGTCAACAACAACAACAATGTCAAATAAACAACAACGTCAAATAAACAACAACAACAATTATGTCAAAAACAACAACAACAACGTCAAATAAACAACAACAAGAACAACGTCAATAATAACAACAACGTCAAGTAAACATCAACAACAACAACGTCAAAAAAACAACAACAACAACAACGTCAAATAAACAACAACAACAACGTCAAATAAACAACAACAAGAACAACGTCAACAACAACAACAACGTCAACAACAACAACAACAACATCATCAAGAACAACAACAACGTCAAATAAACAACAACAACAACAACGTCAAATAAACAATAACAACAACAACAATGTCAAATAAACAACAACAACGTCAAATAAACAACAACAACAACAACGTCAACAATAACAACAATAATGTCAAATAAACAACAACAACAACAACACCGTCAACAACAACAACAATGTCAAAAAAACAACAACGTCAAATAAACAACAACAACAACGTCAAATAAACAACAACAACAACGTCAAATAAACAACAACAACAACGTCAATAATAACAACAACGTCAAGTAAACAACAACAACAACAACAACAACGTCAAATAAACAACAACAGCAACAACGTCAAATAAACAACAACAACAACGGCAAATAAACAACAACAAGAACAACGTCAACAACAACAACAGCGTCAAATAAATAACAACAACAACAACGTCAACAACAATAACGTCAAATAAACAACAACAACAACGTCAAATAAACAACAACAACGTCAAATAAACAACAACAACGTCAAATAAAGAACAACAATAACAACAATAACAACAACGTCAAATAAACAACAACAACGTCAACAACAACAACAATGTCAAATAAACAACAACAACAACAACACCGTCAACAATAACAACGTCAAATAAACAACAACAACAACGTCAAATAAACAACAACAACAACAATGTCAAATAAACAACAACAACAACAACAACAACAATAACAACAACAACAACGTCAAAGTAACAACAACAACAACAACATCAACAACAACAAAAACGTAAAATAAACAACAACAACTACAACGTCAACAACAACAACTACGTCAAATAAACAACAACAACAACGTTAAATAAACAACAACAACAACAATGTCACCCACAACAACGTCAAATAAATAACAACAACAATGTCAAATAAACAACAATACTAAAACAACATCAAATAAACAACAACTACTACAACAACAACGTCAACAACAACAACAATAACAATGTCAAATAAACAACAACAACAACAACGTCAACAACAACAACAACAATGTCAAATAAATAACAACAACAACGTCAAATAAACAACAACAACACCGTCAACAACAACAACAATGTCAAATAAACAACAACAACAACGTTAAATAAACAACAACAACAACAACAACGTCAACAACAACAACAACGTCAAATAAACAACAACAACAACGTCAAATAAACAACAACGTCAACAACAACAACAACGTGAAATAAACAACAACAACTATGTCAACAACAACTACAACATCAAATAAACAACAACAACAACGTCAACAATAACAACAACGTCAAATAAACAACAACAACAACAACAAAAACGTCAAATAAAGAACAACAACTACAACGTCAACAACAACAACTACGTCAAATAAACAACAACAACAACGTTAAATAAACAACAACAACAACAATGTCACCCACAACAACGTCAAATAAATAACAACAACAATGTCAAATAAACAATAATACTAAAACAACGTCAAATAAACAACAACAACTACAACAACAACGTCAGCAACAACAACAATAACAATGTCAAATAAACAACAACAACAACGTCAACAACAACAACAACAATGTCAAATAAATGACAACAACAACGTCAAATAAACAACAACAACACCGTCAACAACAACAACAATGTCAAATAAACAACAACAACAACGTCAAATAAACAACAACAACAACAACAACAACGTCAACAACAACAACAACGTCAAATAAACAACAACAACAACAACGTCAAATAAACAACAACGTCAATAACAACAACAACGTGAAATAAACAACAACAACTATGTCAACAACAACTACAACATCAAATAAACAAAAACAACAACGTCAACAATAACAACAACGTCAAATAAACAACAACAACAACAATAACAACGTCAAATAAACAACAACAACAACAACAACACCGTCAAATAAACAACAACAACAACGTCAAATAAACAACAACAACAACAGCGT